>CATIWR010612065.1:0-10019 GCA_949677035.1 Omphalea diandra | reverse complement strand
TTGTATACACAAATTAAACCCCCCCCCCCCCCCCCCCCCCTTCTTAGTGCCTAGGGTCAACACTATGCCAAACCATACTTTTGAATATCCATCCATTCAAACCTAGATGTCTCTTGAAAAGTTTTAGAGCTAATTCTTTTTCCTTACATATCTTGAGAAGGAATTTATAAACAATGAATAGAGGTTGCTTTGTTTATGTCTCTTTTCCCTTCACCTATGATTTTGGAACTGTCTTGGCCTCCTTTGAGGATTGAGGAGCATATGATGGTTTACTATACCTTTCTTCAACTGAGAAATCATTGAGACTAGGTTTTCTTCAATTTATGAACTTCAGTAGGAGAGTTATGGTTTTTTCCTATCAAGTTGTTTCACTTTTTGGTGCTACTGGGTTTAATGTTTGATGAATGATGCAAGTGACATACAAAGGAAACAACAAAAAGCAAAGAGATGTAGAGAGAGAAAAAGCAAAAGCACAAAGAAATCTAGAGTAAAATAACTTAGGGTTCTTAGAGGTATATATAGGAGTTTGAAGAGCTCCCTGTTTCTTTAAAAAATATTACCATTGAGATTGTTCAATAGTTATGGTGAATGAAACAACAACTGTCGGACATGACCGTTAGCTAGATCAAACATGTGTTCTTCATTCAATGATGGTTATTGCTCGTAAAGCCCATTGGGTGAAGAACAATGGTCATTAGAAATGTACAATGATTGCAGGGTATATAGAAATGTAGGCTGCAAATTATAAACAACACAATAGTCGTTGAATGATTCGTAACAGTCATTAGCCATACTTTTCAAGGCAAAAAAAAAGTTTAAAATAGATTTTTTAAATGAGCAAACATTTTTAAAACTAAGTTGATATAATTTATTAATCAAACTCAATGATATAGTCATGAATTCAATTAATAAAGGAACAATGGATCAATAGAAAACAAAATACAAATCTTTAGCTTATAGAATCTAACGCCTTTAATTGATACCAATTCACATAATACTTGAACGATCAATCAATAAAGATTATGCATGAATTAACAAGGGTGAAAGAGAAGAACTTATTGATGTTAACTCAATGGACCTCTATTAATCATTCCAAGTTCTTTGTTGATGAATTGTATCTTTTCGTCACAAAATGTTTAGTAAAAATATCTATCAATTGATGGTTAGTATCAATAAATTCTAATACAATATCACCATCATTAACATGATCCCTTAGAAAGTGATGTTTTATATCTATATGCTTACTCCTAAAATGTTGAATATGATTCTTAGATATGTTGATGGCACTAGTGTTATCTCATTTGATGGCCACTATATTTACAATAATCTTGCAGTCAATAATTTGTTACTTCATCTATAGGATTTGAGCACAACAAAGACCTACTGCCACATACTTAGCTTTAGTTGTAGACAAAACAACTAAGTTTTGTTTTTTGCTATTCCAGGACACTAAAAATTCCCCTAGTAATTGGCATGTGCTCGAAATATTTTTTTTTTAATCTAAGGTACACCCAGCAAAATCAGCATCTAAAAATTCATTTAACTCAAATGAAAAACTCTTAGGACCCCAAAGTCCTAAGTTAGAAGTACCATTAAGATATTTGAGAATGTGTTTTATTGCATGCAAGTAAGACTTCTTGGGATTAGACTGAGATCTTGCACATAAGAACACACTAAACATTAGATCAGGCTTAGATGCAGTTAGATAGAGAAGATTGCCAATTATACCTCTATACAACTTTTAATCCACAACCTTACCATATTCATCTATGCTTAGTTGGATGTTAGTGCTCATTGGAGTTTTACAAGGTTTGTTGTTCTCCATGCCAAATATTTTAGTTACTTCTCTTGTGTATCTAGCTTGGCTGAAGAAGATTCCCTCATTTATTGTTTGATTTGTAATCTAAGAAAGAACTTGAGTTATCCTATCATGCTCATCTCAAATTCACATTTCATTACTTTGGAAAAATCTTCACATAAGCAAACATTAGTGGCACAAAAAATAATATCATTTATATATATATTTGCATAAGCGATAAGTCTTCATTCCTCTCTTTAGAGAAGAGTGTTGTGTCTACTAACCCTTTGGAAAACCTTTTATTTACATGAAAGTTGCTCAACCTTTCATACTAAGCTTATAGAGCTTGCTTCAAGCCATATAAGGCTTTGGTGAGCTTGAACACATGGTTAGGAAAACAATGACTTTTAAAACCAGGAGGTTGTTTAACATACACTTCTTCATCAATGTAGCCATTAAAGAAAGCACAATTGACATCCATTTGATATAATTTAAATTCATATGAGACGCAAATGCAAGTAAAATCCTAATGGCTTCCAACCTTGCCACAACAAAAAATGTTTCATGAAAGTCAATTCCATCTTCTTGGTTATAGCCTTCGGCTGCTAACCGAGCCTTATTTATAACTATGGTTCTATGCTCATCAAGCTTATTCCAAAAGACTTATTTGGTTCCAATAATGGAATGTCTTTGAGGTCAAGAAACTGAAGTTCATACTTTGTTCATTTCAAACTGATTAAATTCATCTTTCGTAGCAAGAACCTAATGCTCATCTTTTATGGCCTCATCTATGGTCTTAGGCTCAATAAGGGAAAAAAAAGAAGCAAGATTACTACATGCATTTCTAAATAATGATCTAGTTGTTACCTGACTTGATGGATCACTTATGATGAGATATCTTGGATGATCTTTCTTAAAGACCCAATCCCTTTCCAGCTGAGTTTGCTTTTCATTTGGAGTAGGAAGTGGTTGATCTAAATTTTCCTTACTCCTTATTTCTTATGGCTTGTCCATAATTTTCCCTTCTTTTCCAATATTCATCTCATTTATGAGACATGTAAGATCATCAACATCTTCTTCTTTTCTTGAAGAAGTAGGATCAGATTCATAAAAAATAACATGCATAGACTCCTTAATAATAAGAGTTCTCTTGTTTAAGACTTTATACCGTTTGCTGGCAGTAGAGTATCCAAGGAAAATTCTTTCATTGAATTTGGAGTCAAATTTGCTAAGGTTGTCTTTAGTATTTAGAATAAAACACTTACAACCAAAGATTCTAAAATATGCAATCTTAGGTTTCCTATTATTCCATAACTCATAGGGTGTTTTCTTTAACAAGGGCCTCACCAATACTCTATTTAACCTATAATAAGAAGTGCTTACAACTTCAGTCTAAAAGTATTTAAGAAGGTTGTACCCATTGAACAAGGTCCAATACATTTCTTGAAAAGTTCTACTCTTCCTTTTTAATACACCATTCTATTATGGTGTTTTATGAGTTCAAATGTTATGTGAGATACCATACTCAGCACAAAGTTATGGAATTTTGCATTTTTAAACTTTCATTTGTGGTCACTTCTAATAGAAGAGATCTTCAAATCCTTTTGGTTTTGAATTCTCTTAACAAACGTTTAAAAGCCATCAAAGCAATAATCCTTGCAAGGAAGGAACGACACCCAAGTATTCCTAGCGTAATCATCTATAATGATAAATGCATAATACATGCCTCCTAAGCTCGATATTCTATTGGGTCAAACAAGTCTGTGTGAAGCAATTGCAAGGGTCTAGATGAACTTACTATGTTATTGGCTTTAAATAAAGATTTTATCTATTTTCCTTTTTAGTATGCTTCATAAACTCCTTTCTTTGCAAACTTGATTTTAAGTAGTCCTTTAACCAAGTTTGTCCTTTTTAGCTTGTTGAGGAGTTTCATACTTACATGTCCTAAACTTTTATGCTAGGTTTTACCTTTACCCAGTATAGATATTAGACACTTAGCATCAATCTTAATAAGAGAATTTAAATCAATCACGTAAATGTTATGAATTTTCCTACCAAAGAATAAGATTTTATTGTCACACATCATGACATATAGAAGGCTTGTGGTTCAAACATAACTTTAAGACCTTTGTCAGAAAGTTGACTTACACTCAACGGATTATGTTTGAGTCCATCAACATTCAAAACTTTATCAAGAATGGGTGTATCAATAGCCTTACCAATTTTACCTATGCCATTGATTTTGGTTTTCCCATTGTCTCCAAATAATACATTTCCAAGACTTTCAGATTTCTTTAGCTTCATGAAGAAATCCCTTTTTCTTGTCATGTGCTTTGAACATCCATTGTCTAGACACCATTCTTGCTTTCCAACTTGGGATTTCAATCACATCTATAAAACAAAGATGATCAAGTCTTAGATACCTAAATTTTCTTAGGTCTTAAAGGGTTAGTTATAGCCATGTGCTTATAGTGCCTTCTAGCTAGGTAATGTAGCCATAAACACCATAATAGAAACACTCATCATTAAATTGCACTAGTGTCCTATTTATAGGTAAAGCATGTACATGGTATTTATGAGGTTTGTAACTCTTTCGAGCTAATTGCTTGGGAGTGTTCTCATGTGAGGTGCTCTCGTGTAAGGTGTAAACCTATATGTATGAATATGCTAATTTTTATGTCTTAGCATAATATATGTAGGCATAATTGGCGTTAGAAAGAGCATGTCTTAATTGTGTATGAATGGACTGAGACTTAGCCTTTGTGCCATTGGTCTTGGCATTTCCCCTTATGGGAATTTTAGGCATTCTAATAGTTTTAAGCATGCTAACTTCCTTAACCTTCACAAAGACTATCTTGGAAGTAGAAGGAGCAACAGAGGTAGAAGTATTATATCCTAATCCATGTTTTATGGATGGACTTTTTTGAATTTCAAGGATAGAGTCTAGTTTCTCCATTTCTTTGGTAAATTTGTTGAGATTATCCTTGAGCTTGGAGTTTTCAGTAGATACAAACTCAAACTCCTTAACCAAGGTCTCTTAACTCTTAACATAATCCTTTAAGGATTTATTTTTTTTCTTAAGAGTGGAGGAGTTAGACTTGAGAGTTTCTACTTTTATGATCAGCTTGATGATAACATAATATAGATCATCCATAGAATAAGAGCCAAGAGGATTTACCTCAGTCTCACCATCACTGACAGTGTCATTATTGGAGGAGTGCTCACTTGAGGACTCGTATGATCTTTCCTCAATTGCCAAGAGACATAGATTGGTTAGCTCTTTCTTGGTGTTCTTCTCATCAGGTTTGAAGTCACATGTATCGTCCCAAATAGCTTTGAACACTTCCTTGTCTTTCTTAGAGGTGTATTTCTTAGTAGGAACTTTGCTTTTCTTTACCTTAGGACAATATGACTTAACGTGTCCTTTCTTATTGCATCTATGGCAAATGAGTTGACTCTTACTACTTTTCTTCTTGTATCTCTTTGCCTTTTTACCATTTGAAAGAAATCTTTTTACTTTGAATCTCCTTGGCCTTATATCTCCTTGCCCTTTTCCTTATGACTTGCTATGTTCTTTTCTTTGAACACTTAAGCCCTGATAGAAAGATAGGCTATAATACCAATTATTGTCCCTTGGTGCCCTAGAAGGGGAGTTGAATATGTAATGACAAGTAAAAACTAATGACTGATATATGCAAAAATAAAGAGAAATTGACATAATCAATTTATATAGGTTTTGCAGAACCCTACTTATGTACTCTCCTATAGTCTTCCACTGAAGACATTCACTATCAAGATAGACTCTAGGTGCTATCAATTACCTTTGCACAAGTAGTTTTTGAGTACTACTAAGTCATTATAAGTAGACTTCTGAGTGATACTAAAACCTTTTCCCAAAGTAGCTTGCATGCACTACCTTAAACCTATCACTTAGATCTACAAAGATCTTCTAAACTAAAAACCATTCTCTAATGGATGCACAATTTAAGGATAAGAAAGAACACTCATGCTCATGCACTAAACAATAATTATCACACTTACAAATTATGCTTAACTTGGTGGTGAGTTTTGAGAGATGTCTTAAGATTGTTCTTCAACTCTGTTTTTGAAGAAGTCTTATATAAGATTTGACAAATGATCTTTTCTAGAAGCTAGATCATGCTTGTTTCACCTTTTTTGTTAAAGATAGTTTTCATAACAAAATAAATTTATTTTTGACTATTTTTCACTTTTCTCTTTTTGATTTTGTTGTGGGAGAGTCTTTTTATAGGCAGTGACATGGAACTACTCGTTAGAAAGAAGGTTGTTAGTTTATGTCAAAAAATAGTTATTCAACACCTATTGGACAATCTCCATGCCTATTGTTGGATGAAAATACAATTTCAATGGCCTATAAAAGAGAGAGATTAAAATGCCTATTGTAACTAGCTGTTAGAGAGAGATATGTCTATATGCTTCTCTTCTAACTTTCTAAATGATTTAGTCACCAACTCCTTCAATGAGTATAGGAGCTTTTTAATGCCTATTGAAGTTAAACTTCAACTCCAATTGGGATATGGACAATGCCTATTGAAAATCTCTAGGAAGATGTGAACTTGATGCTCTATTGTTTTCATGAGTTAGAGGAAGGTGTTCCCCTAAGCAAGGCATACGTGTTTAATGAAACACATATAAGGACAACTGCAAATAGGTCAATGGACTATATTGATCTGCATCTTAGACAATTAAAGGTAAGTACTTAATATATTTTTAAAAAATGCTAATAAATAATGTATTAATTGATAATATAAATTCTATTATAGACATGTTTTGACAATCTCATGGCTGAGGCATCATGTGATGAAAATGGAAAGCCAATTTAGCTTTCATGAGTGGACGAGGACTGACTCTTCCAACAAGTAGTTAAGGCTTCCTCGAATAGTCGATACTTTTATAGGCTACCACTAATTACTTTTTTCTCGTCTCAAGCTTCAGTAAGAGCAATATTACATTTGAGATGCTTGAGTTGTAAGAAAAAATGGTTCATATTTATTAAATTGTCATCTATAATTTATCTCAACAACATTGTATTACCCATGAGCACTTATACCAAAATTAGGTATTGGATCAAACCATTCACACTTTTAAATAAAATTTCACTTAATTTGCCAATTAAGATATTTGAGTTCAACAACTTCAATTATCTAACCATAGAAATCATTGTTTAATACATTATAATTTAGCCTTTAATGCATACCTCACTATTCATTAAACCTGACATTGAGCCTTATCCTACTATGTGCAACTTATAACCATTCGTAAAGTACTCAGTTGTGCAACTTATAACCATTCGTAAAGTACTCAGTGTATGTTGTAATAATAGTAAGAGGCCCTTTCGTGAGATATTTAAGGAAATGGTTGTAAATATAACTTGTTCGACTGTACACCTGAAATAATAAAGACTTAGCAATGAAATTGAGAAATTAACTTATTAAATCAATAGGATGAGAATAAGAAGACTTATGTATACATAGAACCATTTAGCAAAGTCCCTTTTAAGTTCTACATCCTCTTCCTTTTTAGTAATGTGTGGATTATGTTGTCACAACATAATATTGAAAAGCCGATCAAACATGGACATCGATGACATGCTTTCTTTAGACTAGTATTTTTATCATAACTTTGCAGTAGAAAATTAACCTCACAAAAGGCTCGACTTCCTTACAATTAAGCAAAATATATGATTGAGCAACCTTCTATTCATCTGTTATCATATGTATTGTTCTTGAACAACTAAATAATCTACCACTATATTTGAAAATCAATAGTTTCCTTTCATTATCCAGTTGATCATTTTAACTTTCATTATTATGAGGTACTGTAATCATTTTTGCTTGCACATGATCATCATGTTAGTTATGTACCTTAGGCCAATTCTTGTATTAGATATTTTCTTAATAATGTCATGGTTGCAGTTTTATTAAATCCCTTTTATATTTTGTTTATGGCAAAATTATAAATTCTATGAGTAGTTAATTATACCTAATGTCATCAATTATGTGTCTTAATAGTAACATCTTTGGGTGTAATTAATTCAATTCTAAATTGTCCCTAATTGGTCATTATTGTTGAGATAATAATGAATGAAGACTATTATATGTTTTGATTAATGACTATGTTTTACTAGCAATGAATATGTGATATTCAGTCAAACACATAGATGCATGTTTAAGAAATGTTATGTTAGACTAGCCCACTATGAAAACACTACATGGATAAACAATAATAAATGATTCTCATGCAATAGTATTAACTTAATACTTTGACATCAAAATCATCATGGATTCTAATATGATGAAGTTTATGTTTTGATACAGTCTAACATTATCTGTAATAGGATAATTATATAGATTGATATTAGAGATGAAGTAAATTATATTGAGGAATATGAGTGATTGAGAAGAAATTTATCCCTTTATATATTTATGAGATATATATCTTTAGTCCCCTCGATGAGTTAGACTTAAGAGATTACATAGCCATGCGAAAATGAATTGATAAAGGTTATCAATGTCATTTTTTATCAGTTTACATAGAGATTGAGAAAGAATTGAACTGTAAAGGGATGACATGTCCATGCCTTAAGTTCAATTGTGATATAATGTGACAAAAGGATTATAATACTATATGTAAAATATGTCAGGTCAAATCATTGACTTTTACAAAATTTGGGTAGTAATAATGCGTTGTTAGAGGTCACTTATGACATGTGTGCCACAAATAGGTTTTTGGCCCATAACCAACATTATGTGGCCCTACAAGCTCTCATGTTTAGAACATGCCTAAAATGAAATGGTGTTTTCTGCTCTTTTTAGATATATATTAAAATAATTAAAGATATTAACTTGATATTTTTTTTGATATCCTTTTCATTTTAAAAGCTATAATATAATAGGATATTATCTCATTTGTATCTTTTAAGATACATAGTTGGCATACAAATCTTAATGGCTAAGATATATATATATGTAAATTTAGGGTCTTATTATAGTAAGTGAGAATGTTCACGTTGCCTTTTTAGACACTATTTTAGGGGACAGAGAAAAACCCTAAGGCTAGCACACTAATCATTTTGAGAGGTAGCTTATTGGTGTGGAAACCTATAGATGGTGATCATTCTTTGCTAATGTCTAGATTTAACTTCAAGCTTAAGGTAAGGTGTTATCGGTGCAAACCCCCTATATACATTCCAACAATCTTTCATCTCTTATCCAATTGGTAAGGTTTTCCCATTTTTCTTTTTGATTTAATCGAATTATATGCATTGTATTAGGCTGGTCAAACCTAAGTCAAATGTATTTTTTGACATTAACAATGTATTGTTTGATTGTTATTTTTGTACTTTTTAGGTTGGGTTCGCATTGGAAGTTGGATGGACGTCTAAATCTCTACCATTAAGTAAGGCATCCAAAATCCCAGTCAGGATCCTCTAAATCGCAATCACGACCTTGCAATAAGGATGGATGAACTTGGACTGGATGAATTCACGGAGGGAATCACAACCGTGATCCAACTGAGGAAGATTTAAATGACACATAAACAAATTCACGGTGGTGTTTGCATCTTGAGTGACGACTACAAATTTTATAATTGAATGGAGGGAACTAAGTTGGCAACCATAATATGCCAAATGTCTAAGATGACCATTCGGATATCAAAATTTGCGAGGGCAAATTACCTGTTGTGATCGCGACTCATAAGAGTGATTTCTCCTTACCGAATAGAATGATTCATAGTCCCTGTCGTGGCCAAGAAGGATCTCAATTGCAACCTATGGTAGTATGACACAACGAATATATTATCTTGGAACACTAATGGTAGTATGACACGTGGACTAGCCATTAGATATAAAATGAGGTTATCTACTACAATTTTAGTTTTCCTAGTGCAAATTAAAAATTTGTGATCGTGAAATTCCAGTCACAATTGTGAAATCAGATTGACAAGTATAATCCAAAATCTGCCTAGCTTACCTTACAGATTCAGGTATAGTTTGTTAGTAATATCTCTTTGGTGATTGTTACCCATAAATACTCCACCATATAGATGTGAATGTAAGACAATTTCGTTAATTATAGCCAAACTCTTACAAATTTACTTTAAAACTTTTTATTCATTTATTGTGAGTTATTATTGTTGGGTGTAAGCATTAAACACCATTATAATTGGGTTGAGAGTTAAC
>CATIWR010611969.1:0-56846 GCA_949677035.1 Omphalea diandra | reverse complement strand
TATATATATATATATATAATCAACACTCTCACTAAGATCATAAGCTAAACTTTATAATGTTTTATAAATTTCACTAGTATAGTTTGAATACTTAATGATCACTTGAGAACTTATAATACTTTCTTACCATCTACTAACCTTCCTAAGGTCATATGCTCCTCTTTATATAACTTTAAGTAAAAAAAAAAAAAACACTAGGAGACACCAAATAACTTTTTCAAAAAGTAGTTGAAAAATTAATTATCATGGTTTATACAATTGTGGCATTCTTTGATATAGTCATCTTATCTTTACAATCAAATAATGTCAAAAAACTAGCCAACCTTATAACTATAGTAACTTGATGTAATTTACCAACTTTTTATTAACTTCTTCATGGCCAAGGTAACGTGGTGTGACTAAAATGCTCAATATGGCCATGCTAGATAGCTTAAGATTATGAAAGCATGTAGGCACTTCATCTAATTTTTAGGACCTTTTGATATGGTTGTGGCACACCTGATATGATGTGTCCAGCTATTGACATTGAATTTTTATGCTTTTAGATTTCAAAAACGTAATGATGATAATTAATAAAAATATATTTTCTCAAAATTAGATATCAAAATTAGTAACCTATGATATAGAGGGATGAGTTTAGGAGAAAATCTTTAACCTAAAATGAAAACCCTGAAAGACTCAAAGCCAAAATTATAAATGCCCAAAGCCTAAGGCCTTTGATATCAAAACTAAGTTTAGGCTCAATTTATGAAGACATATGGTAATACTTGCCTTAACTTGGCCTAAGTTGAGGCAACTTCTATACTAAGGAGAAGTAAAGTAAGGACTAATAAGGCTTTTTCCAAAAGGAGAGTCTTGTCCAAGTTGACACGACAAAGAGAGAAAGAAAAGAAATAGTCAGAAGCTTATGGAAGAATATGAATCCATATTATAAAAATATGAAATGAATTCAAGTGAATGGTGGAGACTTTAACATTTAGAAGGATTCTAAGAAAAAAGAGAAAACCTTAAGTTAAAACACCAAGGAGAAAGGAAATACATAAAGTAAGTTGAAACACTAAAAGGGGTAATGGTGAAACTCAAAGAAGCAAGTTGAGACACTAAAAGGTAAAGTTAAAACATCATTAATAATGAAAATGAAATAAAAGGGAAGTAAGGACGAGAAAGAAAAACAAGAGGAAAAGTGGTGATAACTTCACTCAATCGCGTCAACTAGTAGAAATGAAATAAATGTAAAGGACAAACTAAAGTTGAAACACCAATTTCCATCATTCTTTATAAGCTGAAACAACAATCTTTATCTTTTTCATCATTTTAGACGTTTGAGTTTTTATTCTGAATTTTTGAGAATTGTACTAATCTAGGTAATTTGTGGGTAAGAATACTTTAAAATGTTATTTAACTTTTGCATATAATTATTTATATATTTGGTTATTTTGACTGTAGTTTGATTGAAACCTAATTGTTCTATATTTGAATTAGTCTGTATGGCTCACTCATCTAGTTTGTGTCACTTAGGCAGTTGGTTTGTGTGTTATGGTAGCATAGCCATATGGCTAGGCAACACTGTCTAAGACACTTTGGCCTTGGTTGGTCACGTCCAACCCTAGACAATAACCTTGGCTAGGTGCCTTAGGCTAAGGCACTTGTTTTGGTTGAGCAATCCAAGCCTGAGTCGAATGCTTTACCTGAGCACCTTACGTTAGGGCACTTGCTCTGACAAGCATTCCTAGCTAGAGCTTTTGCCCTAATGGGCCAAGCCATCTACAACACATTGGCTAGTGCCCTAGGCTAAAACATTTGTCATTATCTGCTGCCTTCTCCTTCACATTCTTTTGCTTATGAAATTTTCCTTTTTTATATTATGTTTTCACATTTTTGCATAAATAATGTTGTGCCTTTATCCATATTCACCTCAATGTATGTCAACAAATTTGTGAGACTATAGGAAATTGATTAAGACCTTTCATCACTTTTTGAAAAAGATGAATGAACTTGTCTTTGGTTTTCTAACTTTGCCATGATATCTTATTTAAATAAAATACTAAAATTAATGTTGTTAATGTATGTTTATGGCTTTTGCCAATGCCATTTGATCTTGTTTAGGAGATGTTTTGTTTGCATTTCAACTAAATAGGATGGTTGCTCTATTTTGAAGTATTGTTGCTCATGTAATTTTTGATAATAGGTTAAAGATTTTAAAATTTATGTTGTGCCTATAATTCAATTCACCTGTGATTTATTTTGATTTTGCAAGATCTAGTATTCTTTTTATTTATCGTGTATTATTGTGCGAAGTTCAATTTTAAATTAGTTTGTTTTTCTCTATTTTTTTTTATGCATTTATAAATCTCCCTCTTTAGTTGGCTTTTAATTTAATTTATTTTTGCTTTATTTTTCTACATTATTTATTTTATGTGGCTAAATGAAATATACCTTGTATAGATGAAATTAAAATGGAAATTAGGCATTTAACAGATGATTTATAAAAATAAAAAATGATTAAGTGGAGGTTGAACAAATGTTCGAGTGGTTTGAGGTACCTAACACCGTCCTCAATTGCTTCTAACTTCTGACCCTAACTCTAAAGTAAGCATGACCATCATTCTGAACCAAACTAAACTGCCAATTTTGATTCCATAGAATGTTGGATTTGAAATTGGACCTTAAGGAAATAGTTGGGTTATGGTTTTGAAAACCATCGATTTTGATTTTGATTTCAATTCTAAACCTTATTTTTTTAAAAGTAAAAATGATTCTTTATAATTTTTATGCAATACCAACTCGATTTGTTTTCATAGGTATAAAATTTTCATATTTTTAAATAATTCAAAAACTAATAATTTTTTAGTGCATAGTTAATATTTTTTATTTTTAATAATTACTTTTATCTTTTCTTTAGCCTAGCTTGTATAATAGGCTCTTTATTGTTTTTTAAAAAAAAAGTTTTGGAACCAAACCAAAACTATCTATTCTAGATTAGTTCCTTAAAATCAATAATTGAAATTGGAAACTTAATCCAAGATTTTGGTTTTGGTTTAGAATCATGCTTTACAATTTCAATTCAATTCTAAGTTAGCTTCATTCCAGTTTGGTTCCACATTAAATTTGAAACTCGAGCTAGACTGAATCTTAAGTGATGACAAGGTTAGATATTTTCCATAAAACTTTAGTTATTACTCAATAATCTCAATCACAATTGGTGACAACTCCAATTTTCTCTAGGACTTCACCGACATATTGTCCCATATATCCTGAGTCCTCAATATCTATTATATAGTGACATAGTTACATGGTCTTCAACATTATTTCAAAAAAAAAAAAGTTGCATTCCACTATTTTATTGCTGAGTGAGAAATTATATTCGCTCATAGTGACGACTCCATAGAAAAACAGAAGTTAATTCCTATAGATATTGTATTTTATTCTAGAGAATCTCAACTAAATAATGATGACTAGTAATTGTATTTGTGATTTAAAAATAGGAAATTGTCAAAGTCTAAAAATTTGCTTTAAGTTAAGCCTAAAAATCAAATCCATAAGCCTCAAATCAAGCCTATAAACCCTAAATTAAAGTCCAAGAAACTAAATCCATAAGTCTAAAATCAAGCTCAACAATAAAAGCTTTTAGCTTGGTCCAAGTTTGTTGAGTTAATTTGCTCATCATTGAGCCGATTTGTTCAATATCTAAGTCTATCGGCTTAAGCTTAATTTCTAGAACATTTCATATTCAGCCTCCTCAATACCTTTTGTGAAGTGTACCAAGAAAGATTCTCCTATAGTTTTTTCCAATACATTTCATTTTTATGCTACAAATATAACCTCCAATGGAGAAATTAGAAAGTCCGAAAAAAAATCTAGAATCTCTATTAAATTTCCTACTCACTACTGAACAACTCAATAAATTTTCTAATTTTCTCAAATCTTTCTAAAAAATTCTTCAACCGATATAGCTAAAAAAAATCTCAAAATATAACATGAAAATCAACTAAAGACTTTGATTATTTCCACTTTTTTTTAACGCCCTGAAACTTTGGGCTTCTTTTTGCTTAAATAATCTTTTTGTTCCCCAGTTCGTGGAGTCTAATGGTATGAAACCCTAACTAATTTGATCCTCAAAATCCCTACATAAAATAGTGATTGAAATAATGAGTCTAAAACTTAATGAGTCTAAAACCCTAAATAATGCTTTATTTTTTTGTTTTAATAATATACTTATATTCTATATCCAAGACATAAAAATTAAATCCACAATCAATTATAAATTTTAAAACACTGAAGATAAAATAGGCACCCATATATAAATTCTATTGATCGAAACTGAAAGAATCTGACATCATGGGCAAAATGATAATTTTGATAACCCAAGAATAATATATAAATCCTACTGATCAAAACTGAAAGAAGCTGACATCATGGACAAAATGATAATGTTGATAACCCAAAAATAAATATAAGCTGGTCATGTGCATGTACAGTGCTATCCGCACTGGGCAACCACTTGATATACACTGCAATAGCTTTAATTATATCACGCACTATCGACGTAGACAATAATAAAGCTGCAATATCATCAGTCATCACGGTGTTGATCTAATAAACTTATATTATGAGTGCATTTAAACTATTATTTTCACGTAATAAAATCCAAAATAACTTTTTAACTCAAAATCATGGTAGAACATACTAGTATTTAATAAATCTAAAATATCTTTCTACATATCAATCTCAATAGAAAATATTTCCATTTCTAATCTCTTATAAAAAAAATAATAAAAAAGAAACAAATCCAAAATCCTACATTAATATAGTCAATTCAAAATCCATAATATTTCAAATACATCAATTCAACAAAACTTAGTATTAATATAATCATTCATAAAATAATTCTAAAAATGATAGTTTAATTCAAAATATGTCAAAATATATTTATTTACTCACCAAACTTTAATATCAAAATAATCATTTCTTAAAATAATTTTGAAATTGATCTTAAAATCATAAATCAATCCAAAGCATACATACATATATATTATTTTAAAAAAAATGCTTATTAAAAATTTATCCACTCATTTGGATTCCAAGGCCAAATTGACTACCTTTTCACCCTGGTTGTTAATTCTAATTTCAACAGCTACTCCAACTATTCACCCCGAGCATCTATAATTTTTTAGAATTACACCATTGTATTCGGGACGATGAGTAAAATGTTTTGTCCCAATTTGCCTATTGGGTATCGCCGAAGTCACCGCCAAACCACCACGCGCATTGGTTGAATTCGCTACAGATGACCGATGATGACACCACTCATACCAAAGTGTAGATCATCCTTGTATGAGTCCGTAGAAACTTACGATGTCGTCACATGAGCTACCATTTGTTCAAAAACTCAAAACAATAGAGCTTTGACTGAAACTTTGACTAGTTGTTGCCATCGGTACAGGCAATTTGTAGTGATGAGTTAGGTACCAAATTGAAGTTGGGCTCACAATCTTTCCAACACCACTAACCATGCTTGATTTGGATGTCATAATCAAAATATAGGAGAATTTAAAGTCTGTAGAATGAGAAATCGCATTTTCTCCTCCTTTTGCTGCTACTTGTCGCCACCAACAGTTCTGCCATTGTCAGCTGCCTTCAGCAGGTAAGGGGAAGCCACTAGTGTTGGCTGTGTCAATCACTGGTGGCCGAAGGGATCCCTTCTCCTTCTCTTCCTCTCTTTCCTTCCTTCCTTGTCCCTCATTTTCTTCTTTTTTCCCTTGTTTCCAATGGTTCTCTTGGCTTTTTTACAAAAATGTGGGTGTGATTGATCCCAACTGGATCAATCACAACCACCAAAACTCTTTTTTTTTTTTTTTACATTTATATATATTATTACTCTAAAAAATAATCCACACTAAATTTACACATTAAATAAAAAAATTTTCTTTATGAACACTTATTTTCTTTAATAATTGAGTTCTAATTTAAAATACTTTATTTTTTTTTTTGTAACTCTAGTTAAATAAAAACTCATTATAAATAAATCATACATAGTTATATATTGAAACTCGCTTAAAATATTTATAATAATAATTATCATCATTATTATCTCTATAAGATTTTCATATAAATAACATTATCAAATTTTAAACTTACAAAAATAAATTGAAAATTAACTATAAAATATTTTGCAATTCTTAAAATTAAATTAATTATAATACTAAGTACATACATATGTACCCAAATCATTTTCACTAATATAAATTACTCTTATATTATTTAAATACTCAAATTAAATTTAAAATATAAATTAATTATCAATAAATATATTTAAATAACTCAAATATTCATAACTCTATATAAAATATAATTTGTAAATTTTGGGGTGTTACAATTCTCTCACCCTTAAAATTTCATTTTTGAAATTTCAATGCGAGCCTTGTAAACCACTGACATCAAAGTCATTATGCTTCCGCTCCACTTAACATGATCAAACATCTTGAACACAAATCTAGCTACTATTCTTATTTTCTTATATGTCCATACTCTACTAGGATTCCTAGATACAAATGTTCACATATAACAAAAATAGTTATCTCGATCATATAGTTCATTCTTGAAATAGCATAAACTATACAATCCCAAATTCCTTTATTTTTTTTTACTATTCATCTAAAGGATCCAATCTATTTTGGGTAACTAAAAAATAATTCATTTTTTTTAAATCTTTGACAAAATCATTTGATTGTTTTAAACATTTCTTGTTTGTTTTGGAACTCGCATCCATGTGTCCAAACTGATGGACCATGCATAATTGAATGCAATGACTGACACATGATGCTCGAGTAGTGATGCATGGTTCAATGATGCAAGACTCGATGTACATGTTGATTTCATCATCTTTAGACACAAGCACTCAAATTCCAAGACTTAAAACATGTCAAACTTTTTTTTTTTCAAAAAACTATTTTCAACATCCTTTTCAACTTGGGTGGCTACCATTTGATAAAAGAAATAAAATTCTTGTCATTTAAAAAATATCAAATATCTCTTAAAAATTCATTTTAAATTCCCCTATAGATCAGAACTCTCATAGATGTCCAGATAACATACCAATTCTTAAATCTTCTATTCACCACTAAGAACACATCTCCAACTCTATTAAAGCTCTCACTATTACTAATCTACTATCAATATACCTTATAACCTTGTTTCCCAACTATACCCTAAAAACTTGCAATTTAACATCTACTGCTTCGTTTGTCAGAGTCCACGTTAACATATGCTCTGATACCAACTTGTAAAACATCAAGCTTCTTTTGCCTAAATAATATTTTTGTTCCTTAGATCATGGAGTCTAACAATACAAAGCTCTAATTGATTTGATCATAAAAATTCCTACATCAACTGGTGAGTGAAAATAATAAGTATAAAACTTATTGAGAGGATAAACTAATAAATAAAATATGAAATAGATTTACTTTTTTCATACTATTTATAAGTGTATCAAATCTATACTTAAATAATTAACATAATATCAAAATTCAATAAACTACATAATAAACATTATTTTCAAAACTCTTTTGAAACTCAAGGTGAAATCATACTATGAACTTATATAAATCAAATATCTCACTTTGTCAAACTCAAATTTATAAAACTATGTAATTGTTTAATAATATAGTTATATTCTACATCCAATACATAATAATTAAATCCACAATCAATTATAAATTTTAAAATACTATAGATAACAATTATAATAGGCACTCATATATAAATCTTACTGGTCAAAGCTTAGAGAAGCTAACATCTTGGACAAAATGATAATGTTGATAGCCCAAAAATAAATATAAATTAGTTATATGCATATGCAGAGCTACCCGCACTGGACAACTATTTAATATACATCGCAATGACTTTATGTATATCACGCGCTGTCGACATAGACAATAATAAAGTTGTAACACCATCGGTTAACACAATGTTGATCTAATAGGCTTATATTATAAGTGCATTTAAACTATTATTTTCACATAATAAAATCCAAAGTAACTTTGTAACTCAAAATCATGGTAGAACATACTAGTATTTAATAAATCTAAAATATCTTTTTATGTATCAATCTCAATAGAAAATAATTCCATTTATAATCTCTTATAAAAAAAATAAAACTAAAAGAAATATATCCAAAATTATACGTTAATATAGTCAATTCAAAATCCATAATATTCTAAATATATCAATTCACCAAAACTTAGTATCAATATAATCACTCATAAAATAATTCTAAAAATAATAGTTAATTCAAAATTTGTCCAAAACATATTTATTCACTCACGAAACTTTAATATCAAAATAATCATCTCATAAAACAATTCTAAAATTGATCTTAAAATCATAAAATCAATCTAAAGCATACATACATATATATTACTTTAAAATAAAATATTTGCTAAAAGTTTATCCACTCATTTAGATTGCAAGACTAAACTGATTACCTTTTATCTTGATTGCTAATTTTGATTCCAATAGCTACTCTAGCTATTCACCTCGAGCATCTATAAATTTTGAGAATTACACCATTATGTTCAAAACGATGAATATAACATTTTGTCCCAATTTGCTTACTAGGCCTCGCTAGAGCCACTGCCAGAACCACCACACACGGTGGCTAGAGTTCGCCACTAGTGATCAGTGATGACA
Organism: Omphalea diandra; assembly: GCA_949677035.1. Lineage (NCBI taxonomy): Eukaryota > Viridiplantae > Streptophyta > Magnoliopsida > Malpighiales > Euphorbiaceae > Omphalea > Omphalea diandra. Next base: position 48,158 of record CATIWR010611969.1, on the reverse strand, counting down.
ACACCCAGTCAAAGTGTAGATCATCCTTTCAAAAGTCCATAGAAACTTATGAGCGTCATATGAGCTATAGTTTGTCCAAAAACTCACAAAAAAAATGAGCTTTGATTGAAACTTTGACTGGTTGTCACCGTCGGTACATGCTTTTTCCAGTGACGAGTTAGGTACCAAATTGAAGCTGGGCTCACAAGCTTTCTAATGCCACCAACCACACTTGATTTGGATGTTGAAATCAAAAGATTAAGCATTTGAAATTTATTAATTGAGAAATTGCATTTTCTCCTTCTCTTGTAGCTTTCAGCAGTTCTGCCATTGCCAGTTGCCTCCTACAAGTAAGGGGGAGCCATCATTACTGGATGTGTCGATTGGTGGTGGCTGGAGAAACCCCTCCTCCTCCTCCTCCTCTTCTCTTCCTTTCTTTCCCTCTTTTTCCTTCATTTTCCCTCCTTTTCTTCTTTTTTCCCTTGTTTCCCGATAGTTCTCTTGGCTTTTGCAAAAATGTGGGTGTGAATGGTCCCAACTAGACCAATCACAACCACCAAAACTCTTCTTTTTAAAATTATATATATTATTATAACTGCATAAATATATGTAATTAAGACTCAAAAATAATCCACACTATATTTATACATAAAATAACATAATTTTCTTTATGAGCACTTCTTTTTTTAATAATTGAGTTCTAATTTAAAATACTTTATTTATTGTAACTCTAGTTAAATAAAATCTCACTATAAATAAATAATACATAATTATATATTGAAACTCGCTTAAAATATTTATAATAATAATTACCATCATTATTATCTATATAAGATTTTCATATAAATAACATGATTAAATTTTAAACTTAGAAATACAATATATCATAATCACATGTACTTAAATAAATTGAAAGTTAATTGTAAAATATTTTGCTATTCTTAAAATTAAATTAATGAAAATATTAGTTACATACATATGTACCCAAATCATTTTCTCTAATATAAATTATTCTTAGATTATTTAAATACTTAAATTAAATTTAAAATCTAAATTAATTATCAATAAGTATATTTAAATAATTCAAATATTCATAACTCTAGATAAAATATAATCTGTAAATTTTGCGGTGTTACAATTCTCTCACCTTTAGGAAATTTCGTCCTCAAAATTTCAATGGGAGCCTTGTAAATCACTGACATCAAAGTCATTATGCTTCTGCTCCACTTAACATGATTAAACATCCCGAGCACAAATCTAGCTACTATACTTATTTTCTTATACTTCCATACTCTACTAGGATTCCTAGATACAAATATTTACATATAAGAGATATAGCTATCTCGATCGTATAGTTCATTCTTGAAATAGCATGAACTATACAATCCCAAATTCCTTTATTCTTTTCACTATTCATCTAAAGGATCCAATCTATTTTGGGTAACTCAAAAATAATTCAATTTTTTTTTAAATTCTTAACAAAATCATTTGATTGATTTAAACATTTCTTGTTTGTTTTAGAACTCGCATCCCTGTGTCCAAACTGATGGACCATGCATAATTGAATGCAATGACTGACATATGATGCTCAACTAATGATACATGACTCAATGATGCAAGACTCAATGTACATGTTGACTTCATCATCTTTAAACACGGGCACTAATTCCAAAATCTTAAAATATTTCAAACTTTTTTTTGTTCAAAAAACTATTTCCAACATCCATTTCAAATTGGGTGGCCACCATCTAATAAAAGAACAATACCTTTATCATTTTAAAAATATTAAAATCCATTGAAAATCCATTTTAAAATCCCTTATAGATTAGAAACCTAAGAGATGTTGAGATAACATACTAATTCTTAAATCTTCTATTCACCCCTAAGAACACATCTCCAACAATATTAAAGTTATCAGTATAACTAATCTACTATCATTATACCTAAACGCTTCCAACTATTTTATTTATAACCTTATTTCTTAATTATACCCTAAAAACTTGCAACTTAACATCTACTGCTTCGTTTGCTCAGTCCACATTAACCTATGCTCTGATACCAACTTGTAACACTCCAAAAATTAGGGTCTCTTTTGCCCTGGATCGTGTAGTCTAGTAATACAAAGTCCTAACTAATTTGATCCTTAAAATTTCTACATAAACTACTGAGTGAAAATGATGAATAGAAAACTCAATAAGATAATAAACTAATAAATAAAACATGTAAATTGATTTACTTTGTTTATACTATTTATAAGTATATCAAATCTATGCTTACATAATCAACATAATATCAAAAATTCAATAAATTGCATAGTAAGCATTATTTTCAAAACTCTTTCATAAGTCAAGGTGAAATCATACTATAAACTCATATAAATCAAATATCTCACTTTGTTAAACTCAAATTTATAAAACTATATGATTTTTTTAAAATAATATACTTATATTCTACATCCAAGACAAAATAATTGAATTCACAATCAATTATAAATTTTAAAATACTGCAGATAACAATTATAACAGACACTCATTTATAAGTCCTACTGATTGAAGCTGAGAGAAGCTGACATCTTAGGCAAAATGATGACGCTGATAGCCTAAAAATAAATATAAGCTGGTCATATGCATGCAAAGAACTATTTGCACTGGGTAACCACTTGATATACACTAGAATGGCTTTATGTATATCACGCACTGTCAACATAAACAATCATAAAGCTATAATGTCACCGGTCATCATGATGTTCATCTAATAGGATTATAGTATGAGTGCATTTAAATTATTATTTTCACGTAACAAAATCCAAAATAGCTTTTTTACTCAAAATCATGGTAGAACATACTAGTATTTAATAAATCTAAAATATCTTTCTATGTATCAATCTCAATAGAAAATTAATTCCATTTCTAATCTCTTTTTTAAAAACAATCTAAGAGAAACATATCTAAAATCATATATTAATATAGTCAATTTAAAATCCATAATATTCTAAATACATTAATTCATCAAAACTTAGTATCAATATAATCATTCATAAAATAATTATAAAAATGATAGTTTAATTCAAAATATGTCCAAAACATATTTATTCACTCATCAAACTTTAAAATCATAAATCACTCCAAAGCACACATACATATATATTACTTTAAAATAAAATACTCATTAAAAGTTTATCCACTCACCTAGATTACAGGGCTAAACTGACTACCTTTCACCCTGATTGCTAATTCTAATTCCAACAACTACTCCAATTATTCATCCGAAGCATTTATAATTTTCGAGAATTACACCATTGTATTTGAGACGATGAGTAGAATATTTTGTCACAATTTGCTTCCTGGGCCTCATTGCGCAGTGGCAAAAGTTTTCCACGAGTGGCCGGTGTTGACACCACCTATACCAAAGTATAGATTATCCTTATAATAGTCCGTAGAAACTTACAATGTTATCATATGAGCTACCGTTTGTCCAAAAACACGTAAAAAAAAGCCTTGATTGAAACTTTGATTGGCTAATATAGGCAATTTTCGGTGATAAGTTAGGTACCAAATTAAAGTTGGGCTCACAAGCTTTCTAACGCCATCAACCATACTTGATTTGTATGTCGAATCAAAAGATATGAGAATTTGAAGTTTGTTGACCGAGAAATTGCATTTTCTTCTCCTCCCACTGCTACGCGTCACCGCCGGCCATTCTGCTATTGCTAGTTGCCTTCTAAGGGTGAGGGGTGAGTCACTGGTGCGGATTGTGTTGGTCGGTGGTGGTCAGAGCCACCTCTTCTCTTCTTGTCTTTCCCTCTCTCTTTCTGTCATTTTCTTTCTTTCTTTCCTTCCTTTTCTCTCTTTTTCTTCTTTTTTCCCTTGTTTCCCGATGGTTCTCTTGGCTTTTTGAAAAATGTGGGTGTGACCAATCACAATCACCAAAACTTTTTTTTTTTACATTTATATATATTATTATAAATGCATAAATATGCATAATTAAAACTCTCAAATATAATTCACACTATATTTATACATAAAATAAAATAATTTTCTTTGTGAACACTTCTTTTGTTAATAATTGAGTTTTAATTTAAAATACTTTATTTTTTTTGTAACTTTACTTAAATAAAATCTCACTATAAATAAAATCATACATAATTATATATTGAAACTCACTTAAAATATTTATAATAATAATTATCATTATTATTATCTCTATAAGATTTTCATATAAATAACATGATTAAATTTTAAACTTAGAATTCCAATATATCATATTCACATGTACTTAAATAAATTAAAAATTAACTATAAAATATTTTGCTATTCTTAAAATTAAATTCATTATAATAATAACTACATACTTAAGCACCCAAATCGTTTTCTCTAATACAAATTATTTTTATATTATTTACATACTTAAATTAAATTTAAAATTTAAATTAATTATCAATAAATATATTTACATAATTCAAATATTCATAACTCTAGAGAAAATATAATCTGTAAATTTTGGGTGTTGCACTTTTCATGGTGAGAATTACAAAAAACAAGGTATAACATCTGAGAGGCAAATAATTTTAGGTATTATTGAGTCAATCTCTCCCATTATTATCCAAAAATGATTCAAAATTAATTTTACCAAAATAAACATTTTTCACAGTTCTGAAATTGAATTTTAAGGAAATGATGATCCTAAGGGATAATACTAGCCTTTTAAGTCTTGTTCTTTATGCCTTCTTGAGAATGGATTGGATTCTTTCTCAATAAATTAGTGTTTTAGTTTATATATAGCTATTTTATTTTATCTATATAAATGATAGCTAAATACAGTTATTAATCTGTTTATTTTCTAGTTTTTTTAGTCCTATTTATTTTATTCATCATAATTATTTCTAATTTATCTAGTTCTTTATTTATTTTTCCTACAAATAATATTATTTCTAATTAATCTAATTCTTTATTTATTTTTACTATATTTTATTTTACTGTAATTATCTGATTAGTTTATTTCACCATAATTTAATAGTTTATTTTACTATAATTTAATTTATTATTTTCATTCCATTTAGTATATTTCTTTTTCTGCTTTATTTTTATTTCTTTTATTTTTCTGCCTTTTTCTTCTATTGCCTCCTCTTATTATTTTTGCTCGTGTTCTTATTATTGGTGTTATGTTGTTCTATTAACTCGTGCTTTATATGTTGGATATTTTGTAATGATATATATTATTTCACTAACCTTTATTTTGTAGAGTATATTTATCTCCTATTATTTTTATTTTTAATATATTCCCAGTTGGACTGTTAAAATAATCATCTCTATTTTTATGCACTGAATTTATGACTTGATTGGGTAAAATATTAATTATAATGTGTGTAAAAATTGAAGTTAATTAAAAGGCTTAATCACTCAAAAAATTTAAATTTTTATGTGAATTTTTAGTTGTATTCAAAACTTTTAATTTTTTCAAATATATCATAATTTGACAAATTGATTTCAATTGTAATCCAAATCAAAATTAGAATTTAGTAAAATGCATATTTAGATTTAATTGACTCTTATAATTTTTTAATTACTTTAATCAAATCTAAAATTAAGATTAGAGTTTAATTAATATGTTACTTTTATTTGTATTCAAATTATCTCGTTTTTACTTAATTAAATTTATTATATACTTTTATATGATGAATTTTAATTTTATATTTAAATTTAAAATTATAATTGATAAAATCTTTCAATCTCATTTTTTTTAAAAAAAACTTCTCTCAGTCTCCTTAAAAATTAATTTTTATATTTTAAATAATAAATTATTAATCTATTTAAAATAAAAATTTCTTAAAATATTTAAAAAATTAATTACATCAACTGAATTAAAATGATACTTTTATTTTTTATCCAATTTAATCTCATTTTTACTTAATTAAATTTATTATGTACTTTTATTTGATAAACTTTAATTTTATATTTAAATTTTAAAATTTAAATCTATAATTCACAAAATCTCTCATTTAAAAAAATTTCTCTCAATCTCTCCTTAAAAAATTAATTTTTATATTTTAAATAATAAATTATTTAAATCATTTAAAATAAAAACTTTACAAAATATTTTAAAATAAATTAATGAGCTTAATTAAGATGATATTTTTATTTTTTATTCAATTTAATCCTATTTTTTCTTAATTAATTCATTATATACTTTTATATGATAATTTTACATTTAAATTTTCAAGTTTACAAATTTTTAAAACTTAAGTTTATAATTTGTAAAATATCTCAATCTCTCATTAAAATTAATTTATACATTTTAAATTATAAATTATTTAAAGCATTTAAAATAAAAAATTTTAAAAAATATTTGAAAAGTCAATTACATGATATGAATATGAATGTTTATAAAAAAAATTTACCCTTGAAATAAAAATTAAATATTTATTAGTTTATCATTTAAATATATAAGATAAAATTTTATAATTTAAAATATGAAATTAGTATAAAGTTAATTATTTATCAATTAAAATAAAAGTAAATTTTAATATTTTTATGAAAATTATTTCAATTGAGTCAAAAATAAAAAAAATTATCTTAGTAAGATTTAAACTTAATTTTGGATCTGATCGAACTAATTAAAAAAATATAAGGGTCAATTGAGTTTAAATATACACTTTACTAAATGATGATTTTGACTTGGGGTACAATTGAAATCAATTCACCAAATTAGGGTATAATTGACAAAATTAAAAATTTTAGATACAATTGAAAATTAGCCTAAAAGTTTGGATTTTTTGGATCATTAAGCCTAATTAAAAATTAGATAATAATAAGGAAAATATATAAAAATAAAAAATGAGTGAGTTGAGATTAGAATCATGTTTAAGCTCCTTGGGATGCCTAACACCTTTCCCAAGGCGAACTTAAACTTTTAAATCCAACTTTAAAGGGACGATGAAGTTAGGCATTCTGTATAGGTCTCTTAGTTGTTACTCAATCAATCTTAGTCATATTAGGTGGGGACTACTGCCTTCTCTAAAATCTTGTTTTTTTTTTTGTCTCATATGCACTTATGCCTATGATGCTTGTTATATAGTGACATAATCGCAAGATCCTCAACTATCTACTTTTCAAGTATAAAACTACACTCACACTGGCGACTCCATTGAGAATAGAGAAGTTGATTCTATATAATTGTCTTTTTATTTTTGCATTCACAACACACATCACATGCTCGAACTATCCAACTAGCATTGTTACCATTAGTGGGAGGCCTAAGGTCCAATCATTCGTAAAAGAATCTTATGGAAAACACCACTTATGAGTGTTGTACCTTTGGATATATCAAAAGGCACTTATATGACTCTTAGCTTATGAGAGTCATCTTCATCAGAAAAACCTTGACCAAAACCCATATAGTTGCACTAGATCCTTGATTAGGATACTTCCCATAATGGATAGATCTCTTTAAGCATCTAAAATTTCATCTAGTTCTTATTTGAAAATTGATAAAATTTTTCCTTCAAATTCAAGCTTCAATTTTAAAATTTCTACCTTTTTACTTCATGTTTCCAAATTTTCTAAAGAATTTTTCAAATCATCAATTTATTTTTGAAGCTTAAGGGTGGAGTTTTTCAAACCATCCTTTTTTTTAGTAACTTTCAAGAGATCATCATTTAAGTATGAAATAACTTCATGCAAGTGTTCATAAGATAAAGAATCAAAGGGTTTACCTCATTATTGTCTTCATTATAATCATCTTCATTAAATTCCATAGCCATGAAGTAAAGAGTGTAATACATCTTTATCATATGAGCTATCATAGTTCAAATTACTTGAATTATCCCGTATAACTTGGTGATATGTGGAAGATGTGCATCTTATGCTTGGTAAAGTTAAACATTCTTTGGATTCTTTTATACTTGATCTAACTTCTTCTTTTTATGTCCCTAGCTCACATTGAACATGACTCGTATTTAGGGTTTCATTCTTTTTAGAAATGGAATCGTCATTATAGTATTTCAAGAAAGACCCACATCTTCTTGGCACTAAAACATTTAGAATTCTTAGCATAGTTAATGTCATTTAAAAAGCTTCTTAAAATTTGCATGCTTTGATGTCTAGAGAAAATATCTCTATTTCTCTTGCATTCCATTATCTTTTGGATTTTGGAATTCTTTTACTCCTTTTATAGTTTTTTTATAAATATATTTTCCTTCTTTTGTTATATCCTAAAGCCTTATCCTTTACTTTCTAAATAAACTTTTGTTCTTCTTTTCCAAAAAGGATAACATTTGCTATTAAAATATAAAGGACAAAAGATAGATTCACATTGCATGAATTTGAATTTGTTAAAACCTTTACTCTTTTACAATTAAGCCTTTTAAAAGATACTTGCTCTAATACTACTTATTGTCCCTAAATAATCAAGAGGGATATGAATGAGCCATTAGCAAATTTTACAAAAATTAACAAGCTCAAACAAAATATAAGCAAGAGGAGATAGAAGGGAGTAACATAAGAAGTTTTAGAGGTTCAAAGTTATCCTCTTATATTCTCCCTAAGCAAACTACTTGAGAGTTTTACCATACAAATTGCTTAGTATACAACTCAAACCATTACAATCCTAGTTATATCCAACTAAAATTACTAACTTGCTTTTGAGTGCAAGTTAAATCATTTTCAAGTTAGTTAGCTAAATGACAATGGTAACTTAATATGGCTTGATTAGAGATGGTAACGAGGTGGGAATTCTCCATCTCGTGCATGGATTTGCTCCAAAGGGGTGAGAAATTTCTGCCCTTTTGCCTCCATAGGACACAGGATAGGGATTGCACTTCTTTCCCACAAGGATTTTTAAAATTTTAAATTTTATATTTATTTATATATTTTATTATTTCGTAAAATGCATATACATATATATTATATGTGTGTGTTAGTTTATAGTGTAAAATATTTTTAGTAGTTTATAGTGTAAAATATTTTTATTTTATAATTTAATATAATTATTTTTTAAAAAATAACTTAAAATGGATCAAAAATTAACAAGGCTGAGAATTTCTATTGGAACAAACGAAGGAAAAATTTTACCATTAGAAGAATGATGAGGAATGACCTCCTCCTTGTTGCCATTTCTAGGTTTGCTAACGTCCTCTGCAATATAGTTATGGTCGAGGCAACACAGGCATGACCAAATACTTAACCATGTTAAATAACTTTAGGACTGGGCACCACAAAAGCACGAAATAATTCTTGAGACCTTTTGACACGATTGCGACACACTTGACATGTGTCTTCAACTTTAGCATGATCATATTTTTTCAATATAAATGTGTTTAGTTATATTTAATTTTCTTCAATTTGATTTTGTCTCTTCTAGCACTAGCACATCAACCTTAATAAGGGAGTGTCCATGCCTTTATCAACTTGGTTTAATATTTAAGTCTTCCAAAAACTTTTTCAAGACTTTCAAATTTATATGGACAAGAAAAAAATAACAATAACAATAATAATAAAGTTTTTCTCTTGTTATATTATGTTTTAATTGATAGTATTTTTAAAATATTAATTTTGTGAGGTTTGTCCCATCACAATAGATAAAATTGTCTATAGAGCATCGAATTTGGAGGACCGAACGGGATGAATTCACGCTTCAGAGACTAAAAGGACAATGGGAAAAATGCTTTCAACTAACAATTGGAAAAAAAAAATGAAGCTTGAACAAAGGATAAACCGTAAAGCAAATGGCTAAAAAAGCAAACAAGATGACCAACCAAACCCTAGGCCTATATCCTAATCCAATTATGCTCATCTCATTCCTGCTTTTCTCTTGTGTTGTGTTTGGATGCTTCTATTTGACACGTTTCTTTCTCTCAACTGTCTTCCTTATTATAAATACCCTTTGCCCATCTCCCGTTGTAGTTTTCTCTTCCCTTTGGGTGTTTTTTTTTTTACGACTAAGAGAGAACATTGAATAAAAAAAAAAAATTCTCAAAACTGAGAGAGAGAGAGATAAACAAAACAAACCTTTCTCTGCAACAAACAACAAAAACCACAAATATCAACTGCAGCAACAAAAGCAACAATTTATGCTTTTGAGAGTTCATAAGAAGATCTGATAACACACAAACAAAGGAACCCATTTATAGATTACCAAGGACAAGGAGACAGGTAGAGAGAGAAAGAGAGAAACCCACTTTGAAAGCCTTTTTTTTTTTTTTTAATTTTTTTGTTTTTTTCTGTTTTGATATCTTGCCCATCTCCTTATACATTGTCTACTTTAAAATTTCATTTGAACCTTTTGATTCTTGCTTCCTGTTTTTGCCCTTATTGAAGCTATCAATTTTGCTTTTTTCTAGTTTTGTTTCTTGGAAAATCCTTGCTTTGCCATTTATGTGTGTTTTGTTGTTCGTTTTGGAAATTTAAGATTACGGTTTTTTTCTTGGTTTATTTAAGTGGGTGTTTTGCTTGACGTGGGTTTTGTTGGTTTGTTCTAGGGTTTGATCAGATCGTCACTAGAATCAACCCTAATTACGGTTTTTGGAGTATTAGGGTTATGATGAGAAATTTGGTGTTGTAATTAAGGATTGGATTGTATAGCTGGTTTTCAATATTAACTTTTCAACAAAGTAGAGATTTTGGGATCAGTAGTAGCTGTGGTTCTTCTGGGTCTGCATATTGAATCTGCAGAAGGGAAACTTTCAATATCGTTCTTAGCCACAAGCCAAGAGACTCTTTGAACTGAACACAAGGTGTTTATGGATGTTTTGCATTCATGGGTTTGAGTTATTGATTCTTATAGTACAGAGAAGCTCCTGATATTCGTTTTTGCTTATGAGCAGGTTCTGATATCTCTGTTGGCCTTGTGGTAAACAAAAAGGATCAGATTGCTTTGAAAGTTCAGCATTTCAAAGAAGTTATCAGATTGACATTGATTGATTTCCACGTAACTGGGTCATTGTTGGAGCTAGCTAATTGTTTTAATCCTACTAGAACTGAGCATTTAAGCTTCATTCGTACTCTTATTTTCAAAGACAAGTTTTAGTTGAAATTGGCAAACTTCTGAACTGTATTTGTGATAAGGGTACAACTAGAAATTTTGGCCTGGGAGGTGTTTTTGGGAAGGCTATGGATTGATTTTCAAGCTGGAAATGACCGCAGGGACATGGTGCATGGACAAGAGCATAGTTTCTGGTCTGTTCCTTTGTTGGAACAACAGTACAGGGATCTAGGAGAAACTTCTTGCTTTGTGGAAAGATCCCACTTTGCCATTTTCAGGATCATCTACAATGTCTCGCTGCTTTCCATTTCCGCCTCCAGGATATGAAAAGAAGACTAGAGTTGATGATACAGACTTACTAAAAAAGGTTTATATAATCTTTTTAATTAACTGCAATTGCTAGCTTGGATTGCGTTCATGTTTGGATCTTTCATTTCCAGCCATTCTATGTCTGTAGTTGTGTTGAATCATATAAAATGCGTGTGATTTATTGGGAAAGTTTTGTTGGAATTTGGAACATTGACTTTAAGGCATTTCAACTTGAGGAGAACTGGAACAGTACCAAGAGTTTATACCCAGCAAAATTTTGAGAGAATTGTATGAAACTTCACTGCAAGATAGAACAAAGTTTATTAGTGCATTTATACTGAATTTGGAAACACCATAGAAGAAAACAATGTCAAAGATGACTTATTTGGGGATGATGCAGTTTTACATGAATAGTTTTGCAATATATATATTTTTTCAATCGAATGGCGTTGAAACTCTGATAAAATGTCAAAAATGGGGCTAGGAGAGTATATGAATCAATTGGAAAAACAAAGACAAGTCTGCTACAGGAAACTTTTCAAAGTTATTTCTAGAGACGATATGGGATAATTTTCACCATTATCTGTGTTTTGCCTGAACCATATTGTTGCTTCATTTCTTAGACTGCATCTTGCCAATCTGAACCTTTTTAACCCACGCATTTTGTGATTCCAACCGAAATTCATTTAGTGATCTTGTTTGGCATACATGATATTGATGTGGCTGTGGTGCATGTGCCAGAGACACTGTTTACTATAGTCATTGTTGGGCACCCCTAGTAAAGGCAGGGAATATTATGTTACCCATGAGTAATTTTTCCTTGGTAGTTCGTAAATCATTGCATACAAATTTGATTTAGAGCCTGGATTGCTTATACCATATTGGACACATGCTATTTGTTTTACCTTGGGGCTTAAGATGATTGACTTCTTAACGTGTTTCTGCATGTCTCATTTTGTCCATGTAACATAGTTCAAAATATCATAAAGACTGGCATCCATCTAAGGTAGTTCAAGTTCATTCATGTCCATTTCTACTGTTATTTATTAGTAAATGAAATGCTGCTCTATTCCATGTTTTCTTGCTTATATGTTAAATGGCTTTAAGTTGGAGTCTGTGCTTGGAAATTCAGAGTGTTTGTTCTCTTTCAAATTTTATTCCTCAAAGATTATATGATTGGTAGTATCTTTTTCATCTGTAGGTCAAATTCTAAAGAGGAAGATATGGTCATAATTTACTTGCTGAATATAATTTGTTGTGTTAGCTTCTTGGTATCTTGTCACAAAATGTGTCACGAGTTCTTTTCCTTGTATTTCTGACATTTGTTTATTCCAACTATTTCTAGCATTTTTATTATGGAATAATTATCTATATTGAATTAGCTTGGCATATGAGCATTGGATATGAAAATTTTGCTATCTGCATTATTTATTTATTTATTTTTTTGGGGGGGGGGGTCGTTGAGCGTAGTCTTTGTTTTAGTGATAAACCAATTTAAATTTGGCACATGCTTGATTTGAAAACAAAAGATGATTACGAAACAGGTTTCTCTGGTTAAACCTGGACGGCTCGTTTTAATTGGTTTTATATTGGTGATAAAATTCTTGAGTTTCATGATGAATTCTTGCAAAAGAGCACACACATAAGAGATGCAGCAATTTAAGCTTTCAGCTTTTGCATATATTGCTTCATTGCTGGGTTCTTCATGACATGTATATTTGCACCATAAGTCTAGAAATGGAGTGGAAGAACATAAGCTACTAACTTGAATATTTTTATAGTTGCTTCATAGGTCTTGAAATGGAGTGGAAGAACATTCCTTTTTTTCACTGGAGATCTATAACTTGCATGTCCTTTGCCAAAAAAGGTCAAGGTTGATAGTTATATAAGATGGTTACTTGGGAAACAGGACAGCACTATACTTGAATTAAGATACTAGGGAAAATAAACTTATTTACTTATGTATTTCTTATTAGGAGAACTTTGTCACTGGAAGAAATATAAATTTACCTTGAGCAAGCATCTAGTTCTCAAACCTTCTACCTATGCCTATCACATGCCAAATTCACCAATTTATTGGACAGATGACTTCTTAGTTTATTGTTATAAATTTATATTTGAGCGCAAGTTTTTTGTCTAAGTCAATGCCAAATGAAGAGAAAGGAGGATTGCCTTTCCTGGAAGGAGCATTTGACAACTTCCATACCAACTTGGACAAGAATCTTGAATATTAATGATATACTAAATGGCAAGACCAAATGGTTATAGATGGTTTCTTTATGATACGGACCAAACAGTTGATGAGCTTGTATTATATTACAAATGGGTTAGACAATTTTGTGAAGGAAAAGGAATATAAGAGTTTTTGCCTCGAATCAATCATCTTCATGCGTAGCGGTCAATGGCTTTTCATTTCACTGTCAATCTAGTGGTCAGTATAATGTGGAACAGATTTAACGGATTTGTTGTATTTTATGTGATATATCTTTTATGCAGATTTGAAAATTTTTAAAGCATGTTTCAGCATTTTTCAACACTTTCTGGTTTAGTTTCATCAGTTTTCTAGTACAGGAGCTATCTTTTGTTATGATGTATCCTTTTGCTCTTGGCTTTGTACCCTCATTGTGCCTTTCTTAGTTGTATTTTGATTCTTTGTTTTAATCAGTGAAAAAAAAAAAAAAGAAAAAGAAGGAAAAAAATGATGGGCTTAATGGTCTGTTGAGGACAATTAGGATACTTTCCCAGGGAATCTAAAAATCCAACTCTATTGTGTAGCAATTGTGTTGTTCCTTGTTCGGTTGGTATTTATGATGCACATATATTCCCTATGGAGTGGCTGGTTTCTACAATATTACTGCTTTTATTTATCCTGACACTATTGATAATTCAGCTATGTGTTTGCATTTTCTACGATGGCCATAATTGAATATGAACTTGAACTGCAATATAAAGGGGAGAAATCACTTTGATTTTTATGTTTTCTCGAAGCTTTTTGTGGGAACATTAAATTTTGAGGGGCTTTTAGATGTGATGTACTTCTACTCATAGAATCTGAATGTCAGAGGGATATACATGGATTTGTAAATATGCTTATCTTGGTAAAGCAGAAATTGTAAATCCTGAAGATTTTATGATCATAGACACCACTTCAATGTGAAAAATCCAAGGCAGGTCGTACTGCTTGTGTGAAGCATACAGTTTTCTGTCTCTTGGTGATTTTCTTAGTTCATTGCAGGTGGTCATCATGAGTGCAGTATTAGTTCAATATAAAAAGAGATTTTTTATGCTACTGTTTCTGGCAATTTGATTTTCCCTTCAAACATGAGCAACTACGAAAGACATCTAAATTTATGACTTCTAATATTTAGGTTTTGCTGAAATTGTTACTTGCTAAGTTTTTTATGTTGATGTTTTGAAATTGCTTTTTCTATTTATACTCATAGGCTACCCATTTAAAAGATCATTTAGTTTCAAGATTTTTTTTTTTTTTTATGTTGAAAGGAAACTATTTCCTTTTCTTCTTCATTGATTCATAATATTTTCATATTGACATTGAATAAGTGTTCATGGTAATGGCTAACTTTGATAATTTGTTGCATGTATTCCCCGCTTAAATTTTGTTAGATTTACCATATGCTACGGAAATTTCTTTTGAGTTTTTCCTTTGTCTCAGCTTATGTCCATTTATGGTAGATAATTTAGGGTTGTATTCATAGAGCGTCAGTCTTCAGCTATGTTGGCCCGATCTGTAATGATTGTTTTTGGAACTTCCAAGGTCAAGACTTTGAAATGAAGTCAATTTTTCCCTTTAATATTTTGTCTAACTTTAACATCTCTATGATAATCAATATCAATTTCCTGTACTTTTGTTTGTGGTCTTAGCTTAGTGTTAAAGATGAGGCTTTTTAGGATTAGGTGCCTGGGGTCAAAGCCTATGTTACCTAGTATGCGGCTCACTGTGGCACGCAACATGCATAAAGGAATGTGGTCAAACCTCACCAGTGTAATCCTAATATTCCTATATTCCATAAAATTAAAATTATTGTGTCTCTATGATAATCGTCTTTTGCAACTTTCTTATATGTTGTGGGTGCTGTCTGCATGTTGACATGGATTTGATCATACCCTTTAGGTTACCAATATTATCTCTCCTAATTTTAGGAATAGACAGCAAATTTGGGCTCGTCTCTAACACAAATGCTGTTTTCAGGAGAAACATAAGGAGAAAAAGTATAAAAAGGATAAGAAGGAGAAAGAAAAGAAAGAGGGTAAAGAGAAAAGGGATAAAGAAACAAGTAAAGAAAAACATAGGGAAAAGAAAGACCGGAAAGAGAAGCACAAAGGCAAGGATAAAGAGAAAAGCCGGACTTCAGAGGAGAAGAGATTTGAAAGGCAACCGGAGTTCTACAATGCAGGAAAGTTTGGTTCAAACAACCAGCAGAAGAATGAGATTAAGGATTCTATATACATGCAGGAATTGTCCCGAAGAATTAGGGGTGAAGAGAGAGCATCCGGAAGCCAAATGGTCCAGAAGGTTGCTGCTACAGATCAAAGAAGAAGTGAGGTACGAGGAGTGGCAGCGGAGAGAACTATTAGCAATCAAACTGAGGAAAAAGAGAAAGCTAATAATAAGAATGAAGATCGGAGGAAAATCAACGGACAGAGAATCCATTTTGACGCAAGAGGATTGGAAAACGCATTTCTTCCAACTTTCTGTGGCATGGATCAAGAAAGAGTTGAAAGAATTGTTAAATTGGTGGAGAATAAAGATGCTGAGAGCCGAGTGGATGGGAAAGAGAAAAATAATCAGAAGGAAAGTGATGATAAGGGTGACAAATGCAAAGCCAAAGAACGAGACAAAACTAGAAAATCAAACGACAAGGACCAGAATAAAGAAGAGAAAAAGGAGAAGGCGAAGGAGATAACTGAACTAAGTAAAGAGAAGCCTAAATTAAACGAAAATGTCTCTAGACTAAAAGAGAGTACAAAGGACTCATTAGACTTCCGAAATATCAAATCATTAGAAACATTGAAGTTAAACAATGTAAGTCCTGCTGCTGAGGGAAACCTTGCAAAACGTAAGGAGCATGAGGGAAATGGATATTTACTTGGTGAGTCCTTTCCTGTATCGTACAATTATCATACTGCAGTGTCTCTATTTCTGTCTCTTGATTGGAACCTAGTATGGTAATTATTCATCACTGTAATTGGATGGTCCAATATCTAATTACCTGTTCCCTGGTGCTACGATATTGGTATGTTTTTCTACTCTTAGAGAACCTAAAGTGAAATCTATCTCAAGTTGCTGTCATTGTTTTTCAGACAGAAAATGTGTTCTTTTTTGTTGTCTTTTCTCTCCTTTTTTTTTTCCTTCACCTGTGTGTATGTTAGGGGTGAAGGTTGGGGGGCCTGTAGTGGTTTTGGGAAAGTTAGATGAATTGTGTAGCTTTGAGCCAACTTGCTGTATTTTGTACCTTATTCTTTTAATTTTTTCCACAGACAATGTGAATCGGCCTAATAAATTTGCAAGACCTTTGACTTCCTCTAACCCAGCTGTCGAAAATGGAAAGAAACTGGAACCATGCCGAACTGCTATTCAGTTTGCATCTGAGAAGCAGGGGCTAGCTAATAATCATAAAGTTGATCTCAAGCAACAAAAGATTAATGGCCTGATAGCTGCTCAGCAGCCCAATATATGCTTAACAAAGTCCTCATCTATTGGCATGCCATCTAATGAGAATGGTGAAATGTCTTTGAAACCACATCCTGACACTAAGTATCTGAGTCAAATACTGTCCGTACCAGAAATGGAGGAATTGCCTGATGTGGATGATCAGGAATGGCTGTTTAGCAGTAATTATTTGCATTCTGAAAAGCTCAGCAGGAGTTCTCCTGGGTTTGATGGAACGCAGCAAGTATGGGCTGAAGCTCTTCAGATAGAGTCAGTTGACATTTCAGCACTGCCATATGTGATTCCTTACTGAATTAGCACTAAAATGATAGGACTTTTCTTCTATATTTCCATAATATGGCTGCTAGCCTTTAGGGAGCTCTTAGGGAGGTTTACTGGCATCTGGGTCTTGAGATTATCTGTCTATCATTTGCTGTTCATTCGTTGTTTGCCCAGCACATATCAGTATTTTAAGGTACAGAAAGCACTAATTCCTATTCCTATTGCAGTTATTGTTGATGATGTCTGATTTCCTTGCTCTGGAATTGATTTTATTTCCAAATGAAACAGTTGCATAAACTAAAGTTTTTTGTTGCTTTTTTGTTTTCAGGTCTGTTGAAAGATTTTGTTGACTTATTTATAACAGCCATTGTTGAGGTTTCTGCGGAAGAAACATTCCTCAATAGAGCTGGTGAGAAAAAGGACGTGTGAAATTGAAGTTGAGATGGTTAGTCTGATTCTTCTTAGCTTTAGAGCATAAACGTATAGGTAGATTAGATTCAAAAGTATTTGTGGCCTGTGTTACGCACAAAATTTTGATTTGTATTATGAAGGACATTATACATATGCTGTAAATTATAGGACAAAATAAAAGAGCCAAATATCATTCATTTAATCTCATTAATCCCTATAGTTTCCCATATTTGGTTGAGCATAGGTTGGAAAATTTTTTTGGCTGCGGTTAAAACTCGGTTAGAGGTTACGTATAATGATCTCATATCTGATTGTTCAATTAGGCGGATGACTTGTACGCATAACAAGCTGTCCAAAAGCACCTCATCAATGATTTTGCTGTGTTGTATGGCCCCTTCAGATTATGAATTGGCCTTGTTGGGATTTAATGTTGTACATCTACTGATATGTGCAATAGAGCAGGCAATATGTTTTTCAGGTTTTTACAGATGAGGAATTATGGTGCAACTCTGATTGACCTATTTTTCGAGGTTGGTATTTGTTTTTATAAGTAGAATGTTTTGTTGTAAAAGATGGGTTTTGGTGGAACAGCAAATCCAGTGTTACAAGAATAGTTATGGTACAGTGTGAAGAAGCAGGCTTTCAATTTATTTGTAGTGGAAATGGAGTTGTGAAGAAAAACTGCATGCCCATTTTATGACTTCATTAATGTCTGACCTTGGAGGATAGACTACTTGACTTGGGCTCGAAAGCACATCATAATCGCCGACTTTGCATCTCTCTGGCTTCCGGCGCTAATCATGCTCCTTGCTCATGGCAATGGCATGATTGGAAAACCAAAGAAATAAGATTGCTCCTCTCTAATAGAAATTCTTTTTATGTTTTTTTTTTTTTTTTTGAAAAAATTGAAAGCTAGATAAAGATATTAAACCAGAGAAAAATGGAAAGGCTATCAAAGGGGGAAAAAAAAGAGTTAGCCGTGGATATTCAGTGTAAATAATTTTTAAAAAATTTGAAAGTGTTAGCTCGAAAAGGCATCATAATCTAAGTAGCTACTAGAGTTTTCATATTATTAGTAGAGAAAACTCCAACTATTTTTGAATTATTAAAGTATTATATAATATTATTATTTAAAGAGTTAGGGGCTAATATGGTATAACTCTAACATCACCTAGATTAATATGATATAATTGCAACTTTTAAATAGTAAAATAGATTCATAAGACAGAATTTTGAAATTATGATTTTACATTAATATTTTCAAGCTAGTAATTAAGACTGCAATCAGTTCAAATTGAATGAACTAATCAAATTGAAAAAAATTGAAGTAGTGAAACTCAAAAAAATTCAAACAAAATGGAATTAAATTAGGTATAAGTTTCAAACTAATTTGATTTGATTTGATTTGATTATAATTCAATTGTTAATTTTTTAAATATTTTAATATAAATAATAGTTTTATAATATATTTTAATACAAATAATAAATTTTTTAAATAGATTTTTATGTATTTTTAATATAAATAATTAATTTAAATAAGTTTAAACCATTTTGGTTTTATTTAATATAAGTTAAAATTAGTTTGATTGAATTTAAAATTAATTTTTATAATATAAATTAGTCTGTATAATTATTTTTAATATCAATACTGTTGTTAATAGATTTTATTATAAATAATGAATTTAAATAGATTTGAACCATTTTAATTTAATTAAATTTAAATAATTTTAATTTGATTTAAAATTATTCAATTTAATTTGATTAAACCAATTTTTTTTTCTAGAAAATTGAATTGAATCGAGCCCACCAATTTTTTTTTAAAAAAAATCAAACTAAACCTTTATAAAAATCAAACTAATTCAATTAATTTTTCAGTTTAAGTAGAATTTTGCTCACTCCTATTATTAGTCATGTATTCCATTGTCGGTCTCATAATGCAGTACCTCAAGAGGCAAAGAATTAAAAAATATATATATATTTTTTTCTGCTTTGTATTTCAATAATTTTCCAGAGTTAAATGCTTCTCTTTTTTTTTACCTTTTTTTGAGGTTTTCTTTTCGTTAATTTTAGTTTGAGTTCGTTATTGATCCGTGGGCGGTACTCTATTACTTTTTTTTTTTTTTAAATTTCTGTTTTTAATAAGTTTAAATTTATTTTTTATTTTTTATTATGTAAAATTATATATTTTTAAAAATATTTTCTCTTTCTCATTGTGATGTTTTCTCCTTTCTTTTTAAGGTGTCCTTTCTTCTTTTGTAAATATTATTTTAATTTTTTAAAGTTAATGTTGTTCTATTTTATATAATAAATGTGATTTTTTAAGATGCATATGATAATTTTAATAAATAATTATGTTAAAAAAACAGTTAAAATATCAAGATAATTTTAAATTCTTACAAAATAGATCCCTAAGAGTTCCCTAATAGTAAATTAAAATATTCACATCATTATATAGAATTTAATTATACATTTTTATTATCAATATTTTTTATTATAAATATTTAATTATTGATTTAATTAAAAGATATTTTTAATAAAAAAGAATTTAAAAAGTAAGAACACAAGTTTTTAAATAATTTGAATTTATATATAACTATGATTTGTTATTATATTATAATATTATAATTAATATAATTTTAAATATTTAAGTAATAATTTTAATAATTTATAACTATTTAACATTTTAAATTAATAACAAAATTATTAGAAATTATATAAATAATTTAAAATTTTGTATTATGATATTATAATATAATAATATATAATCAATATAAAATATTAATTTTTGTATCAAATTTAGTTTTAAACTATTATTTGTCATTTGTTAAATAATTATATATAGTAGAATCAAGTACATTATTCTATATTATGTTATAAAAAACTGTCACATCAAAAATATTTTTAAATAGAAAATTAAAAAACTCAATTCTCATAATAGAAATTTCTAAATTAGAAATTAAAAATCTAAATTAAAATATTTTGAACAAAAAATTAAAAAGTAAAAATTTTAAATTACTTTTACACAAAAGAAAAATCTAAAAAGTAAAAATTCTAAAATAAAAAGTCTATAATTCTAAATAGAAAATTAGAAAAATCTAAAAAGTAAAAAAATGTAAATAGAAAATCAATATTTAAATTAATTTCATTGATTATTAAAATTTTAAGTATATAAAGGTAAATAGCAATATAGTAGATTATTAAAAATTATTTTGTTCAAATTTTAATAAATGTTCTTAAATGTGTGCTACACAAGATTAAACATAATTTTTTATTACAATTATCTCACATATGTATATTCAATTTGTAGTTAACTATTCATTTTATTTTTATTATAAAATATTTAATATTTTTTATTTGATTAATTATTAAAATTATTTTATTCAAATTTAATAAAATTTTCTTAAAATTATATCATATAAGTTTAAAAATATAAATTAATTGATAATTTTATTATAGTTAATTCTATATATAATTATAACTTTGAGAAATTTAATTTATTATTTTATTTACTTTATAATAATTTTTATAAAATAATAATTATTTAATTATCTAATAAAAACAAATTTTAAATTTCTTATTATAATCATAAGAGTAAATCTAGTATATACTAACGTAGAATTTTGTTTAAAAAAAAAAATTGCATGGAGTATTGACATAATGAAAAGGTTGACAAAAAAAAAAAAAGATTAATGAAAAGTGGAAAATGACTGCTACGTGGGACAAGGAAACCGCCACCACGTGGCAATAACCCAGCATTCCAACAAAATGAATTGGCGGTTCGCACTAATAACCTTCCCTAGTTCTCCAGACTCGAGGTCTGACCCTTAGCTAATAAGAAAAATCCTGAGGCAGAGTTAACTAGAAGTCCATTAACGATCAACCAAACCAAAACATCAAACATGGGCGGAGATCGAGTTACTCCGTTTAGTTTTATTCCTGGTACTGTGATGTCTCCTTTCTTAATCTGCCTTGCTATTTTATATATATTCACAATGTCTGTTTGCTATATTCTGGTTAATGCAGATGAAGAATCTTCATTGGACCAAGAATCATCCCTTAATCCTTCTTATCAATATCTCAGGTTTCTTGTACTTTCTTCCCTTTTTCTAATTCCTTAGCCTTTATTTGGTTGCCTAGAAAGTTAGAACCATGACATGGGAAATTAAAGACTTAAGCTTTGCTCTTGTGACTGATCGTGCTGTTATTTTAGGCTCTCTTTTGCAGAAAATAACTTATCTGTTGAAAATGTTCATGAAGGAAAATATTTTTTGAATATATTGAAAAAATATGAATTTTATTTTAATTTATAAGATTGTAATAAAATTTAGATAACAAACACTTTATATGTATATTATTTATTATATAATATGAGAGAAAATACATTAAAAAGAAAATTTTGTGGGTGCACTGATTGCCACGATGACCACTGGTGATGGAATGTTGGTGGTCAAGGATGATCGGTAATAATTATTATATTAATAAGTATTTATTTATATGATTAATTTTCATTTGAATGAATTTATCAAAATTCAGAAAATGATTCTCACTTTTTTTAGAAAAAAATTATTTGCCTTAAAAATGGCTTAGTTTTCCATTGACTAGAAAAATATTTTCAGTTGACTAATTTTCCTAAGCGCATCAACATCAAAAATGCAAAAAATGTTTTAAATGGAGCTTTTGTCTACAAAACATAATTTATTTATGGGCATTGCATAATGGTTTTGGTGTTTTCTGTTGAATTTGATTATTATTTTATTCTTTTTGTTTTTGGTTAATTTTAGGGATGATGACTTAAGTTGGAAGCTTCAGGATGGAATGGTGAATGAAAAGAATGGTTTGGTCTTTGGAGTATATGATGAAATGGGTGAAACGGTTATTTCTCCAACTTCTTTGGAATTTGAAGCTGATCAGAGGAAAAAATGCAAGGCTTACAAGGAAGTATTGCAGAGTTATGATCAATTAAGGAGTAGAATAGAGAGCTTGAAGGAGGCCAAGACCAAAATATTGAGGTATTCATCATGTCCTTTTCGTGATTCATTTAATTTAATTATATCAGTAATCGTAGCCACTGGAATGAAAAAAGAATGGCCGATTTGCAGCATTTTTAGACTAGTAGAACACTTTGTCTTTAAAAGTATGGGAATTGAGACACTTTTAAGTTAATTTATTGTCCATTTATACTAATTAATCTGAAGTCTTTTGAAGTAACAATTTAATCGCTTGCACATAATATGGTGGGTGTAAGGAATTTTAGAAATACTGCAATATCGTTATTCTAAATTGTTGTATTTTTTATTCATGTTCTAAACCTATACTAATAATGCAGAAGATGATAAGTTTTAAATTGTACGACATGCATTGAATTTAGGAATTTCATAAGAAGCTGTTTTGATGATAACTCAGTCTATGATTTCGTTTCAACATCAATCAAAAGATAGATTCTGTTCATTGCAGTAGGCTATAACATTAGATCTACTCATGGCAGTAAACTGTTATATTTGGAAATTCTAGGTAGCACAGAGTTGGATAATCTGATTACATATCAAATACTTTTGCTATTTATTTCTGGAATTCATCTTTTGGTTTTTGTAAATTGATGTGATAATTTTTCAGTTATACACCTGGAGGATGGATTGAGAAGGCTGGTGGCATGAAGTTAAGTGACTATAATGTGCCAAAAACAACTACACTCTTACTAATTGGTCCCAAGGGATCAGGAAAAAGCAGTCTAATTAATAGAATATCAAAGGTATTTGAAGATGACAAGTTTGCACCTGAAAGAGCACAAGTATCATGTACGTGTTACTTCGTTTGTTCATTGTTAATTTGAAAATGAGATATTAAATTGATGAATGAAATCTTCACTTTTACCTTGGCCACTGCTTATTTCTCTTTGGTGTTTGACATACTTTGACTCTTTCATTAGTGGAAAATACTTTGTCTGTGAAAAATGTTTTTCAAGGAAAACAATTTCCATGAGAATAACTTATTTTCTATTGTTTGGATGCAATACTGAAAACAATTGAAAATTATCTTATGTCATTTGAAATGCATTGAATAATATTAATTTTGGTTCAATTTATAATAAAAAAAATTTCTCGATTTCAAAATTTTATTTTGTTTATTATTTGTTGTTAAATATATGAAAAATGCATATAAAACTCATAAATTTGGTAATTATCACCATTAGCTAGCAGTGGGTGGCAGCTGCCAACTGATGACCATTGCCAGCGGTCAAGGATTACTGGTGGTAGTAGGTAGACTCATAATATATATATTTATTGGATTCTTTTATAGGCTGTTTAATGATTCGATCAAAATCTGAAAATCACCTTCTCTTTTGAAAAAATCTCTTCAAAAAGGTTTTCGTTTACCTTTTCACTAGGAAAATATTTTCTGTTCACTAATTTTCTCAAGTATCCCAAGCGCCAGAAAACATAAAAAAATTTTCTAGAAAAATATTTCCTGAGAAACAAATGGAACTTTTTATAGTGTTTTTTTTTTAGTGCAGATAATTCTTCTGCTGAAGAAGGAACCTACTTTCTTCAGGAATATACGATTCCTAGAGGTTCAACTTCTTTCTGTCTTTTTGACACCCGCAGTTTATCTGATGATGCGGCTGATAATATTGAGATGCTAAAACGTTGGATTGCAAATGGTGTCTGTCACGGGGAACTCGTTATCACGTCTGAATTTCTCAATAAAAAGGGTCTTTTCTTATTAGGCATTGAATTTTCTTTAACATTAACTAACTTCATTACAATGATTTTCCTACCAGACCATCAGATAATTCAAGTTTAAGGACCAGAATGAAGTGTAAAGCACGTAAGAATGGTAGTCGGTCCAGAGAAACCAGGATGGTTAACTTTGTAATATTTGTTGTTAATGGGCTTGCAGTTCTGAAATCCATGAACAGTGAAGGTGATGAAGTGTCAAAGTATGCACAGATGCTTGCCACAACTTTCAACTCACCACACATGTCATTTAAGGGTATGGGGAATTTCTCATCCATGTCTCAAATATTTTTGTGGATTTGAGGCACATGCACTTTTCTTTGAGGCTCTTTTTTTTTTTTTTTTTTTTTTTGACTGTTGCTCTGAGTACAATATTTTTAAGGAAAATGGGTAACTGTTACATAGGAGTAGTAGTCCCCTGTAGCTAAGATACTGTTTAATTGCATTCTATGCTTCATCTATTCAAGATGTAGTACAAGATTCATTTGTTTCTGCTTGTTGTTATGTTCTCTTTGCTTCATTTTTATATTTCATATTGCTTCTTATGATGCTAAAATAGTTATTTGCTTATTATGTCCATTAAAAATGGAAAGAGCATCCCTCACATTATGCATTTCTTCTTTGTGTTTCTCAATAATAGAGAGACTCATCTCTAAGGTGTAGTGATGGCTCTGTTTTTCTATCTTCTTTTCATGGCAGATGATAAGCCTGCTGTTGTTGTCACACACAGCGATCTACTTTCACTTTCTGATCGTGCTCGTGTACGTGTCCAGTTGGGAGAGTTGCTAGGAATTCCACCAGCCAAACAAATTTTTGACATTCCAGGTGATCCCATTTTTTGAAATCATATTTGCTCAATCTTGTCAATAATTCAGGCCGATTTTCATTTCTCAGTAAATTATTTATTGATGAGTTTGTGGCTTTGTCACAAATCCCTTGTTCTTCTAGAAAGCTTTGATCCAGTGACTGAGTTGACAATAATTGACATGCTGCGATATTCCCTTGAGCATGCCGATAAAAACTTGCCTTATAAGTACTGGCCAGCTGAAAAGGTCTGGTTTTTTCATCCTGTGTACTTTTATTTTCTTCAGAATTTATTAAAACTACTACTTTGCTTTTCTGGTGGCATGCTATTAAACATAATTTAAGAAGAGCTTATCCTTTGTAGCTGCAATGCACTTGCACATTTGGTCCTTGATGTTGTAGTGAATTTGTACTCCCTTACTTTAGAAAGCGCTTAGACAGCTGTGAGGAGGAAAAACTATATTCACCAACCCCAACCCCCCCCCCCCCTCCCCCGCTAAAATGATTAGTAGGACATTCCACTGTTTTCCTGCAATGGAGCACGTTAAAACCTCTGCAAATGACTTTGTTCCAGCTTTTCTCTTATTATTATCATGATCACTGTACCTTGATCTGCATATTGTACTTTAGCAGTTGCTACAGACTCTGCAACCGGAATAACATTTTTGCACATAGCTTATTTATCAACCATATAAGTGTGCTGAATGTGACAAGTTAATTGCAGGTTCGCAGAGTTGGAGTAACTCTATCTGCACGCTTATATATTTTTCTAATCCTTGGAATTGCTATTTTATCAATCAACATGCAACATGCGCGCACTCGCCATGCCCAAAAATCAAAAACTGAGATCAATTGGCATGCTATCAGGCATTTGTGGTTGGATTAAACAAAAATTTGCCTTCCTGCTTTGTTTTCATGCATCTTCCTTAAGCTATGTCCCTGTACATAAATAGCATTCTAGACAAACCAACAAGCATGCATCAGATGCAGAAAACCCTTTAAACTGGAATATTTTATTGAATGGATGCCGATTAACTTGTTTAAAGTCCTAATATATGAAAATTTGCTTTGGTAGTTTGCTTGTATCTATGATGTGATGTGTAAATTTGGAATTATGGATTTATTTTTCCTCAAGCCATGTTGCTGATGTGATATATTGCAGACTTACCATGATGTGGAAGTTGTGGCGGAAAATTATTTGGAGTAATTGGAGCGACAGAATAAGAAGAAGAAAAAACTATGCAATTTCATGATTTCTATTAGTTTAGAGCAGTTGGTATTTTTGGTCCGAAAAGACCATGGTTCGATTGGAAATAATCCAATGATTAAAATT
Source organism: Omphalea diandra (assembly GCA_949677035.1). Lineage (NCBI taxonomy): Eukaryota > Viridiplantae > Streptophyta > Magnoliopsida > Malpighiales > Euphorbiaceae > Omphalea > Omphalea diandra. Next base: position 21,658 of record CATIWR010611969.1, on the reverse strand, counting down.
CACCGCCTTTAGTCGTGCTCGTCACTTTTCGCTCAAATTTCATCATTTAGGCCTTGAAAAATACATTTTTTTTGTTAAATTTTTTATAATTTTTGCTTTGGTTATAATTTTTAGTAAGAAATTTCATTTTGAGTGTTATTTGTTCTGTATTTTCTATTTTAATTAGGACTTTATATTGGTGTTGGTTTTAACAATTTTGTCATTTTTGGCAAAATCGTCATATTGCGCAATTTCAGCATTCTCCATTTTACATTATAAACGCAGCTAATAACATAATTTTATTCATCAAACTCTAGTTGGTTTCTTTGAGCGACTTACACTGCATCATACCATGCAGCTGGTAAACGGAATAAAAAATACCATGCAGCTGGTAAACAGAATAAAAAATACAAACGAGAACCTAATACGTCTGAAGGTGGAATATTGTCAAGGCAATGCAGACTTAAAAACTCTGCGTAAAGCAGGATGAAATTCAGAAAATACCTAATTTTTTATTGGTGTTATCGAACAACCATGTACTTCCAATCTCCTGCTTCCTGTAAGAGTGATGCTTAACAAGTAAAAACAAAGATCACAGCTGCTCATGCTGTGGAGCAGAGCCTTCCATTTTATGAAATGTATGGAGCAATATGTTTAGTTATTACTACCCAATCAAACGCTTAAAATTTCTCTCAACCAAATAAATGATGCATGAAGCAGAAAATTTCCCACAAATCAATTCTGAAATCGCATTTCTGCATACACTGACTGTAATATCATAGACAACTGTTTCACTAAGATACTCAGACCTCAGTATATTTTTCTTTTACTTAGTCATAGACTTCTAATACATAAATGACATAAGATAAAATAATTGAGAAAAGTAAATATTGGTGTCTCTTATTTTTCATGTAATGAAATGGTAAATGATTTGGAGCTTGCCAAAATTTAGTCAAGTGCGGAGAAAGACTGGAGGAAGTAATAAGGACAACAATGGCCCCCCGCCTCGAGATATTAAGCATTTTCAGGATACTTAATGACTATTGTATCACTTCTCATTAAAGCTTCCGTGCCATCAGCACAAAACTTGAACACATCAAAATGTGCTCAAGTCATCTACGAATTAATCTGTCACAATGATTCAGTGCCATACCAGCACAGAATAAAAAAAAAAAAAAGACAGCAAAGGAAGAATGTTCTTTCCTTTCAAACTGATTCCAACTATCATAATTCTTTAGTAGTAGCAGTATTTGGAACGCTCTGCAAAAAAGTGATCCTTGCATTAGGATCTGTTGAAAATTGACCAAGTGCAGCAACTGTAGCTGTACTGCTTCCATACTTCTCAATCCCCCTCGAAATCATGCAAGTATGATTACCCTCCACAACAACCATCACATCTCCACCTAAAACTGCTGAAACAGTCTCTGCAATCTGCCGGGTAAGTCTTTCTTGCACTTGGAGCCTGAAACCAAAAAGATGTACTATTGACTGCAGAAGGGATCTTCCAATAGGGTTGGATACTTCATCACAGAAGTAACCGACATGCACGACACCATAAAAGGGTAGTAAATGATGCTCGCATTGAGACCAGAATGACAAGTTCAGCTCAGAATGTATATGTCCTTTGTTATGGCTGATATCCCTATTGACTTTAAGATGATTTGTCAGTGTCACATCCAGATTTGTGTTCTGGAAGTTCATCAACCACTTCACAAAACGACTTGGAGTTCCTGTAAGCTCCTTTCTTGAAGGGTCTTCCCCCAAAGACCTGAGAATTGATGCCACTGCAGTGACCATTCCTGGGTTAGCTAGTTCAATCTTGGATGAGAATTTAGCACTTGAAGATAATTGGGATGGACACCAACAATGCCCCATGGAGTCCTGCATCTGATTCATATCCACATCCACACCTCTCAACTTCAGAATACTAAAAAATTCGCTCCAACAATCAGCATTTTCATCTGCGAAAACACCAGAACCTGAATGGACCACTGCCTTTATCCATCCTTGGTGCTTGGATTCAAGTGAGAATGACTCTGGATTTGGAAAATGAATGTGTGAACATTGGAGTATGACAGCAACACCTGCTGGCTTGATTTCATGGTACAGAGATGAACAGATTTCATCTGCCAATCGCTTAGGATCCTGGAGTCGTCTTGCAAACACATCAGCAACTCTAGGTAACTTGCTTAATCCTACAACCCTCTTTTCAGATGTGACATAACCTACATGGCACTTAATCTGAAAGGGAAGCAAGCAAGACTCACAGTAGGAGCAGAGGTCAACATCTCGAACAAACACTGAGCCACCTGCTCCTCCTGCATGACCAACTGCATTGTCCAAACCAGCTTCCGGGAATAATGCACTCTGTACAATGTCCTTTGCCTTCTGTTTATAACCTGAAAAACATAAGAAATGTGGAGTAGGTCGTTGCTAGATCGAAATATGAAGTTAGTAAAGTTGAGAAGCCATCAAAAGCAAGAATATTGTTGGATTATAAAATCATAAACTTAGCATTTCAATTCTTTATGAATTTTTATCAGTTTAAGGTAAAGTGATGGAGAAATTTGGGAAGATGTGAGGATTTATTGTCAAAAACAAACTACCTTCATAAACTAATGCTTGGTAAGAAACAGTTTTTGGGTGGCTTAAATCACTCAAAAACTAGAGAAGTTGGAAACAGATGCTACAAAAAAATGACGCTTGCTTTACATTTTCACATGAAGAGCATGTTCCACAAAATTTAAAAGCATTTGCAATCATTTTGAGAAAAATATGAAGCGAGGGATAAAAAGAATTTGGCAAATAATGGAAAAAGTTGTAGAAACTAATGCAACACACAAGGAAAACTGGATGTATTACAGGAGAGCTTCCTACTAGAGACTCTTTCACTATTAGAACCTTTAGAGTTAGTATGAATATACATATAAAACCAAGGATTAATAATCAGATAGAAGAAGGTGAACAGTGGCAAGCAAACACCACCTCCCAGCCATTTCAAAAGCACATGCTGACTATCATTTGAGCATAACAACATTTCCACATCACTTTCACACTCAAATTAACAATTTATGAAATGCTCTACAATCACAACCATTATGGAAGATATAACTTTTCAGCATATAATGGTTCAATCCATTTCGTCTGCTCAATTTCTCCATGGTGGCTCTACAGTCTAAAATGATACACTTGGGAACCAAATACAGTTACTCAAAAAAGAAAAATGGAGCCCATCCAAGAAAACCATAAGCAACATAAGTGAAACTCCTCAAGGAAATATAAATTGCTCAGCAGCCCTATACAAAAACCTCTAAGCCACCAGGGATCAAACCGAAGAGTTTAGGCCAAAAGGAAAATACAATCATGCCAAGACCCAAAAAAAAAAAAAAAACAAAAAAAAGCATACGAACACATTACCATACCACGACAAGTTCCGATGGGAAGTCCCAACATTTTTTTAGCAATATGTTGAATAAAATTATTATAAATGCACACCAAGACGTTGGCATATATACTAGCAAATACCAACATACCACCCAAGTTCGTTCAAACTAATAGTATACTACACAAAACGAAAACTGCAAAACAATTACCATAGTAACTTAATAAAGCCCACAAAAACGAACTAATTAAATTGAAGAGGGGGGGAAAACTGCAAACAAAGCAGATCCTAAACAACAAGAACCAGGAGTAAGAGGAACAAAGAGTACCTTTGGTTCCATACAGAAGGGCCTTAGCAACACGAAGCGGAGTCTTTTTAAGACCTTCTCTACTAACATCCTCATTAAGACCTTGCAATAAGACTGTCACGGCATTCTCAATTGCCAAAGTGTCTGGTTGTTGTTCAAATCCCAGATCATGGCAATCCAGTTTCACTCCATTTTCAAGCTCTACATGGAAATGCCCCTCATCTAAGGCACCCATTGACAGAACTACCAAACAATAGCAGCACCACCACAGATCCACAAAGAATACAATTTTAACGAATCAAAAACAGGTCTTTTAACCCAAAACACAATAAAACAAAAGGAAGATCGAAACTTCGAAGTGCCCAGATGAAGAAATTAGTCAAATAGTAAAAAGAAGCAAAACCCAGAAATGAATCAACAAAAAAAGGGGAAAATAGGTGTCAAGTTGAAGAACGAGAGCAAAACAACAATGGTGGCAGAAACCAAGCTTATAATAAAGGGAAAACAGAATAAAAAATAAACAGCTAGATATATAATAATTTGAGAGAGAGAGAGAGAGACGAGGCTGAGAAAAGAGAGGTGGAAGAGAAACGTAGGGCAGCCGTATCTGAAGGGAATATGTGGATCGTTTAGGCTGCGGCCGTCGAAATGTGGGTCCCAATCACCAATCTTTTAAGGCGAGCGCAGCAGATGATCTGATCATTTGAGTCGCTGTTTTATCTTGGATTTTTGCGATTTGCAAATGCAAATCCTCTTCCTTTTATTAAAGCGCAAAACTTTTGCTCCCGCTAACGGGAAAAAGAAAGGGCTGTTAGGACTTGTGAAGCAAGTGATACTGGTTGGAGCCCCACCAAATTCCCACTCCCATGTATGACCTCTACGCTAAGAAAACAACAAAAATTAGAACTACACGAACGAATCTATGGTCAAACACATCATTAAAACTACTCAAAAACACATTATTTCACGCCAGAAACATATCGTGAGAACTTCCAGTTTGTCATGATTATTCTAAAAAGTGTTAAACTGTAATTATATTATCCGGCTTTCGTATTTTATACTCTCTCTATTTCTTGTCATCTGTTTAAAATTTGTATACATATATTAAATATTAAATTTAATATATATTATTACATACAAAATAAGAATATATTACTCTCAATTAATTATTTTTATAAATTATTATATATTATAAAAAATAATTATTATAAAAAAAAGATAAAATTGAAAAAATTAATTAATATTTATTAATAATTATAAATATGAATTATTATGAAATAAAATTTTTTTTTAAAACGACATTTATTTTGAAGTTGAGGGAGCATTAAATTTTTATTTAATTAGAGAAATTCAACAATGATAAAACCTTCATAAAATTTATATAAATAAAAAATTATACTGTTTTTCTTTATTATAATTATAAAAAAATAATTAGGGGATATTTTGCATTATTGTAATTTCTTATTTTAAATTTTAAAAATAAATATTATTCTTATTAATTTTTGATCTACTAAAAAATATTTTGAAAACGAAAAAGAAAATCAAAAACCAAAATTCTGATTTTCATAATTTCATTTTTTTATTTTTTTAAAAAATAAAAAGTGATACCAAACAGAATTTATTTTAGAATTTTCAAATTTATGAATAAAATAGTATTATGTTTTAAAAAAAATATTATAGTACTCTAGTAATTCTAAATTATTATTGATAAAATTTTCATCAGTTTTACTTTATAATCATTACATGAAAATAAAAAGTTTGAATATTTAATCTGTGTGAATCAAATTTGAATATTTAATCTATATGAACCAAAGTATAAAGAATCAATAATATGATTACATAAGTTAACAGTCTTAAAATATATTCCACCTCATTTCAATTATGAACTTTTAAAAAAGTATTTCAAATCTGTTATATTTTTAAATGATCCTTCAAACATCTAAATATATAATTGGACAAACATCTAAATATATAATTGGACATGATTTATACATCTATTTATAGATGAATTTTATAGTGATATTACTTATATGGTATTGTTATAGAAAATTTTAAATTTTATATAATTTATTAATTATTTATATAATTTTTAGTATTATTATTTATTATATTTATTGAATGATATGAAGTAAAAAGTTTAATAAAAATACTATATTTAGGATAGTAAATTTTGACATATTATTTATTTTCTAAAAATCATATTTATTTTTAATGTTTATATGTTATTTTTATACATAATAATTTGTTATCATGAGTTATATTGAAAAAAGAAATATACAAGTTAATGTTGTTGAAAGGTATATAATTATAGTGTTAATTAATATGTTATTGAATTTTTAGTAACTGTAGAAGTTTTAAGAAAAAATAATAAAATACAAAGAAAATGATAAAATATATATTTAGAGGAATTCAATTAATAAGAATAGTTTATCATTAAAAGAGTTAGAGTTTACGTATAGAGACTTATCAATAAAACTTAACTATAATTTATCACATCAATATATAAAAAAAACTAATTTTAAGAGATTGTCACATCAACATTTTTGTTTGTTTTTGTTTTAGCTTTGTATATATATAATAGAATAAAATTAAATTTTTTTAAAATTTAATAATTTAATTAATATATTCATGTAATTAGAAGAATCGTGAAACATTTTATTTTTTAAAATATATTCTTAAAATTTTAAAGTAAATTAAGATATTAATTATAAAAATAAAATAAAAATTCTATTTGCATTCATTTATCAGTATATCAAATTTATTTTAAGGTGGTGTTTGATATGATGTAATTAAATGTAATATAATGTAATTAAATATAAACTCAATTGAACTATTAAAAATAAAATTTTTTCGATTACTTTACATTTCCAGTGACGAAGTTAAAAGGGACCCAAGATGACCTTGGCCCCTAAAAGCATATATATATATATATATATATATATATATATATATATATATATAACCCATCTTTAATAGATGTATTTTTATTGGTCCTTAATTTTAATTAAATAATCAAAGATAATTTTATAATTTCTCTTAAACCTAATTTAAAACTTCAACAAGTCTTTTGGCCTTCTCTATGTTGTTGGCCCATACACTCTTATTTGTTTTCTTTCTCCTTTTTTATCTTCTTACTCTCTTTAGCAATCCAATTTAAAGTAAGATTTCTTGTCACAATTTTAGAATTTAAATTATTTAGAATTTTATATTATATCATATTATTTGATTGATTCATGGTTGAACAAAATTTGTTTTTCTTTTTTTCTTTCTTTTTTTTTTTTTTTTACAATTTCAACTTCTTCAAATCATTTATTCTTTTTCTTAGATTTTGTTTGCTTTGTATGTAATATAAATTATTGTATAATTTTTTATTAGAGTAATTTAAAATTTTTTACATGTTATAATATACATTCTCTAACATAATTTTTTTCTAATAGAATTTTGATTGCTATGAGAAAAACTTGTAGGATTGACTCATATTTTAAAAGGACAAGTAGTCAATTTAGGAAGTGATCATGCATTACTTTCTAATATTACTGTTTGTAAAGAACCACCAAGCAAAACGCCAAGATTAGAGTCAAGTGAAATTGATGTTTCACTTTTAGAGAGAGATTCGGGATTAAGATGTCCTATAGGGGAGTATCCAATTAACAAAGGTGATGAAATTCGACAAGCCTATATTATGCTTGGACCATATCAACCCGTTCTTCCTAAGTATCCATTATCTAGTCCAAAAAATGATCCTCAACATTTTAATGCTTCTTGGTACTATAAATTTTCAACTTGGTTAGAGTACTCGCCTGAGAAGGATGTTGCATTTTGTCTTCCATGTTATATTTTTAATAAGCCCAATGATCATTTAGGTTTGAATGTTTTCACTACGTATGGATTTAGAAACTGGAAGAAAGTAAATGATGGAAAAAAAATTATGCTTTTTTAGGCCATATTAGTACTTCTCCTAATTCATCTCATCACAATGCTGTAAAATCTTATGATGATTTGATGGCTTAGAGTCAACATATGGATAATGTATTCTCCGAACAATCTTCTCAAGATGTAGCAAATAATCTATTACAACCAAAGACCTTAATAAAAGTAGTACGATGGCTTACTTTTCAAAGCTTGTGCCTTAAGAGATGATGATGATGAATAAGAAACGTCAAAAAACCAAGGTAATTATCGTGAACTGGTAAATCTTTTGGCATCGTATAATGCAAATGTTGATAGAGTTGTTTTAGAGAATGCTCCAAAAAATGCAAAGTACATATCAAGTGATATTTAAAAAGAGATACTTTGTATTTTTATAAGGAACGTACATCATACAATTTGTGAGGAAATTGTTGAAGCTAAATTTTGTATCACTGAGTCTCGAGATCTATCGAAAAGAGAACAAATGTTCATTGTGTTGAGATTTGTAGATAAGAATGGTTGTGTGCAAGAGTGTTTCTTTGACATTGTTCATGTTCTTGATACTTCAACTATGACTTTGAAAAATAATATATCTGATGTTCTTTCTTATCATAATTTGAGCATCCATAATATGCGAGGTCAAGCTTATGATGGTGCAAGTAATATGCATGGGGAATGGAATGGATTACAAGCCTTGTTCTTAAAAGATTGTCCATATGCATATTATATTCATTGTCTTACTCACAAACTTTAATTAGCATTGGTTGCAGCATCTAGAGAGGTAAATGAAGTTCATAATTTCTTTAATCAATTGTTTTTTTCCATTAATATTGTTAGTGCCTCTTCTAAAAGATAAGATGAGCTAAAGGGCACTAAAGCTGCAAATATTGTAAAAATGATTGAAATTGAAAAGGTCGAGACTGGAATTGGTAAAAACCAAATTGATAATCTTCAAAGAGTTTGAGATACTAGGTGGGGCTTTCATTTTGAGATCTATTTGTAGTTTGATTGATATGTATGATGCAACTTGCATTGTTCTTGAAAATACCATTAAAGATGGAAATTATTCTCAACATGGAGATGCAAATGTTGCTATGAGTTATATGACATCTTTTAATTTTGTGTTTGTTTTACATCTCATGAGGGATATATTATTAATCTAATGATCTTTGTCAAGCTTTGTAGAGGAAGGCTTAAGATATTTTGAATGCACTTGATTTAGTTTCTACACGAAAAGATTGATTTAGAATATGAGGGAGACTGGATGGACAAATTTTATTAGAAAAGTGAAATTATTTTGTGTGAAACATGAAGTTTATATTCCTGATATAAGTGCTCATTTTTCCATTCATCGAGGTAGGTCTCGTTTTAAGGAAATTAATATTTCCATTGGTCACCATTATCAATATGACTTGTACATAGGCACAAGTGATACACAATTGCAAGAATTGAATAATAAGTTCAATGATAATGCAATGGAATTGCTTGTTCTTAGTGTTGTTCTAGAACCGAAGGATAATTATAAGTTGTTCAATGTTGACCATATTTGCAAACTTGTAGATAAATTTTATCCTAAAGATTTCACAGAATAAGAAAAGCTACATTTGAAGATTCAATTGCAACATTATGAGTTTGATGTTCCTCAAAATGCTAAATTCAAGAATTTGTCTACTATTTTTGAATTATGCCAAGGATTAGTGAACACAAGAAAAGCTACAATTTATCCTTTGATTAATATATTGATTCGACTGCTTTTGACTCTTCCTGTTTCTATTGCAACAACCGAGTGCTCATTTTCAACTATGAATGTTGTGAAAACAAGACTTCGAAATAAAATGGAAGATGATTATCCTATAGATTACTTGGTCACATACATAGAGAAGGAAATTGCAAAAACATTTAGCACAAATTCTATAATAGATGAATTTTATGATATGAAAAAATAACGTGTTAAGTTTCATGATTGAAGTTGGTAGATAGTTTAGATTTTTAATATTTTTATTAAGGTAGACTTATTTCCTATTTTATCAATGAATTTTTAATTTGAACTATTTTTTGGTTACAATTTTGAATGGAAAAGTTATAAATTTTTATTATAAATTTGTACTTTTATAATATTAATAGTTTATTATTATCCCCTCAATATAATAATCCTAACTTCGTCCCTGTACATTACATTTGATTACATTATACCAAATACATTATAAGAATAGGTGTAAGAAAAAGGGAAAATGAGTGAAGTGGATGGGGAAAGGAAATCTAATACCACTGTGACCTAATAGTACATAGCGAAGAGAATGGTTTGCAACATGGCTTAAATTAGCATTCGATAGTAAAGGCAAAATGTGAGGGAAGAAAAATTAAGCCACAAGCTCTCCATCTGATTTATGGTTGACTCTGGTGGACATTATAAAGTTAGGGTGGTATCAATGGCTTCACCTCTGCACTAGCTTCAATGTGATACCCAACTCAACTTTTACCCTAAATTTGGAATAAGATAAAATAATGGATGAAAGAAAATATGAATGAAAAATAAAAAAACATTTCAACTTTTCATTATTTGGGAATAGAAGAAAATAAAAAAGAATAAACATAACTTTTCTTTTCTCTCTTTATTTTTCATTCAAAATAGAGAGAAAATATGACAATTAAGGAGAATTATGATAAGTTTATATTTGTCCTCTAATACTTTTCTATTGAAGGAGGTAAGATTCCTCTTTCTTGTTTATCCAAACATGAAGATAAAAATAAATAAAGAAAAATAAATTTTCTTTTCTTTTTTTATTTTTTCTCCTTAAATAATTTTCTAAACATAGGGATAAGGTAATGTTAGATTAAAAACAACAAAGAGTAATTGAATACCTAATAACTTAGATTATACACAAATATAAATATGAGTATTTCTAGTAAAACGTAATAGGATTTAAATCATTTTATGTCTCTTATCTGTTAATAGAGTGCAACTTGTGACCTTTTTCATTAATTTATTTTATGTACAGGCAAAAAATTGAAATACTTGACTTTTTCAGCATTTTGATTATAATGAAATCAACCTAAGAGAATGCACCTTTAGAAAGTTTTACATTTTCCCTTATTTGCTACATACCAAAATAAGTATTTGAGGTTGTTTTGTTCTTTTGAAAAAAATGAATGTATCTAAATTAGATATTGAATAGATTCATTTTTTTTTCTTTTTTATTTCCCCTCGTTTTATTTAGAAAAAAGCTTTAGAATAACCCACAAACTTAATAATAACAACAACAAAAATAATAATAATAATAATAATAATAATAATAATAATAATAATAATAAATATTTTGATTTATTTATTCCTTTTATATTTTTAAAATTAATTTCTTGATTATTATGAAATATGGACTTATATATTATAAAAGTAAACTGAAATTTATCTATCATTTTTATTATTATAATTATTTAGAAATCAAACAAAATTTTGAGAAATAAAATGTGATAATTCTTTAAAGGTCACATCTTATTTTTTAATATATTCATATATCAATTCATATTAAAATTTTCTTTTTATAATTTATGGCAGTTATACATGAAGAAATGACACCATTCAACTTATTGTTTTTCATTTCATTAGCATCTAACTAATTCATAATTAGTTTGTTAGTATTATTGCCAACGCAACATAGTTGACTTCCTTGTATATAAACTTTTTTTTTGTTTTAGTGATAATTAGAGAGTTCATTTTCAAATTGTGTTGTTTTACTTACTAAAAAAGTTAACATGGTATCAGAGATGTTCTAAAGCATTTCTTAAGCTTTCTCAAGCTTTCCTTCATTTTCTTTCTTTTTCTTGGCAACCAAATAGTATTTTGCTCATGGCAAACACTAGCAAATCAAATGAAGATAGTCGTGCAAGTCCTTACTTCCTTCAGGCAAAAGAGAATCCTTCTCTCATGTTGGTCTCCTTGGTCCTGAGAGGATCCAATTATCATTCATGGGCTAGATCTATGAAAATGGCATTACTCTTTAAAAATAAGCTTCAATTTGTTGATGGCACTATCTTAGTTCCTACGACAATTGATGCAACATATTCCTCATGGCAGTGATGCAACACTATGGTGCTTTCATGGCTAATTCATTCTGTGTCTTCTTCAATTGCTCAAAGTGTGATATGGTTAGATCATGCTTATGATGTATGGAATGATTTGAAAGACTAGTTAACACAAGGAGATTCGTTTAGAATTTCAAATTTATAGCAAGAGATCTTTAGCCTTCATCAAGGTCAGTTGATTATTACTGATTATTTTACTCAGTTGAAGATTCTCTGGGATGAGTTTGTGAATTTGAGGCTGATTCCAAAATGTACTTGCAATCCTATGTGTAGTTATGGCATTATTGATACTTTTGAAAAGTATCTTCAAGCTGACTACATTATAAAGTTTCTAAAAGGTTTGAATGAGAATTTTGCTATGGTTAGGTCTCAAATCATGTTGATAAAGCCCCTCCCCTCCATTAACAAGGTTTTCTCTCTGGTTGCTCAATATGAAAGACAAATAGTAGGTTAAAAGAGTGGCAATATTATTAAGATAGTCACTTTTGCTAGCAAGGGATCTAATAATTAGTCTTATACTTCTTTAAATGTTGAGAATTCTAACTCATATGGCACTTATTGAAAAGGAAGTTTTTATAATGGCAAAAAGACTGCATGTACACATTATGGATACATTGGTCATACCATTGATAAGTGCTATTGAAAGCATGGATATCCACCAGGTTAGAAGCCTAAAACTAGTGCTTATGCTAATTAAGTAGAGTTTCAAACTGATCAACATTCTAAGCATGAAGATCTTCTACAAGTTAAGTCTAATTCTAACAAAGCTTCTGATAATTCAATATCTTTATCCAAAGAGCAATATAATCAGTTGATGAGCTTGCTTAAACCTCATCTTTTGGAACATGTGACTAGTTCAACTGTAGCCTCTATTTATATAAGAGATGTTAGTAAATCCAAAGCTTTTGGTATGTGTCTCGATTCTAAAATCCACAGTTATTGATTCCTCTTTATGGCTTATTGATACTAGAGCCACTGATCATATTACAAGTAGTCTTGATCCGTTTGTTTCTTATCAAAAAGTCACTAATTATTTTGCTAAGCTTCCTAATGATCAACTTATTCCTATTACTCATGTAGGCATTGTTCGTTTTGCTAATGGCTTTGTCTTAACTAATGTCCTTTATGTTCCCCAATTTACTTTTAACTTTATTTATGTTAGTAAATTCACTTCGCAATTACATTGTTGTTTGATTGTTCAACTTGATTTTTGTATAATACAGACAATCACTCCATGAAAGATGATTGGTTTAGCTAGAAAATGGGAGGGGCTCTATAAATTGGAACATCTTGCAAATATTATTTCTCATCATACTAGTCATATACATGCTTATAACTTTACTTCTTCATTTGATCTTTTACATTTTTGCTTAGGTCATCCTTCTTTTCCTAGACTCCAAAAGCTATAAAAAATGAATTCTTCTATAGTTGTTGATAAAAATTGTGTTTGTGATATTTGCCATATGGCTAAACAAAAGAAACTTCCTTTACTGTTAGCACTTATGTTACTCAAACTCCTTTTGAGTTAATTCACATGGACATTTGGGGGCCTTTTTCTACCTCCATATATGGTTATAAGTATTTTCTTACTGTGGTGGATGACTTTAACCATTTTGTATGGGTGTATTTTATGAAACAAAAATATGAAGAACGATCCTTACTAGTTCAATTTTGTTCCTTTGTACAAACTCACTTTGGCAAAACCATTAAATGTATTAGAACTGATAATGGATAGGAGTTTAACACTCCAAAGGCATACTTCATCAAATTTCCTGCATTGAAACCCCTTAACAAAACAGTATAGTTGAACGCGAACATCAACATATACTCAATGTTGCTAGGGCCTTAAAATTCCAAATCAATCTTCCTCTTGGTTTTTAGAGTGACTGTGTATCACATAAAATTCACATCATTACTTGTTTACCCTTTCCTATTATTGATAACCAAACACCTTTTCAAAAACTTTTTAATAAACCTTCTAATTTTTCTCTTCTCAAGATGTTTGGTTGCCTTTTTTGCTTCCACCTTAACTTAAGATCATACCAAATTTGATCCTAGAGCTTTCAAATGCATTTTCCTTGGTTTTAAACTCGACTCTAAAGGATACAAGCTCTATGATTTGCACTCCTACAAGATTCTTATCTCAAGAAATGTGTACTTCTATGAACACATTTTTTCTTATCCTTCTTCATTTTCTTATACCACAAATACTTTAGTGCTTCCTCTCCCATATGATTTTTCTATTAATTTTCCTTTATTTTTATTCACCTTACCCTCAGTCTCCTTCTTCTCATTTTACACTTTTTCCATCTTTATTAACTCTTTATCTTCTTACCACACACAAGTCAACCATACTTCACAAAACCCTCATCTTATTTGTGGGACTACCACTGGCAACAACTTCACTCCTTATCAGTTGTAACCAATCCTATTCCATCCAGTGATGTTGCATTATCTTTATCAGGTACCCTTAATTCCCTTTCTTTTGTTCTTTCTTATAATTATGTTTCTTCTCCTCATAAACATTTTGTATGCTCTATTTCTTCTCAACTTGAACCCATCTTACACTCAAGCAGTTCAATCTATTGAATGGCAAGTTGTCATGCAATAAGAATTGTCTGCTTTTATTGTTAATCACACTTGGAAGGTTGTTTCATTGCCTCATAACAAACAATCAATTGGTTGTAAATGGGTTTTCAAAGTTAAACATGAGGCCGATGGTTATATTAAACGGTTCAAAGCAAGGTTGGTGGCCAAAGGATATACTCAACAGGAAGGTGTTGATTATCTTGATACTTTTTCTCTAATAGCTAAGATGTCCACTATTCATGCTCTTTTAGTTATAGCAGCAGTTAAAGGTTGGCATTTGGAGCAATTGGATATTAATAATGTCTTCCTTCATGGTGATCTTCATGAGGAAGTTTACATGACTTTGCTATCTAGGGTCACTTCTTCTCTTCCAAATGTTGTTTGTAAACTTCAAAAGTCTTCGTATGGTCTCAAATAAGCCAGTAGTCAGTGGCATGCAAAATTATCTTAAGCTTTGCTCGCTCAAGGTTATCATCAAGCTCATGCTGATAATAGTTTATTCATTAAGCATCAAAGTCTTTGTTCATTATTTTACTCATTTATGTGGATGATATTATTCTTGCCACTAATTTATACCTGAGTTGTAGCAAATTAAGTGTCATCTTCATTAAAAATCAAAGATTCATGGTAAATTGAAGTTCTTTCTTGGTTTCAAAGTTGCACATAATTCTTCAGACATTAATATATCTCAATGTAAGTATGCCCTTGATCTTTTAGAAGAACTTGGTTTTCTTATGCCCAAACCTGCTACTACACCATTGCCTTCCAACTTCACTTCATTTTCTCTTGATTCACCATTATTAGAAGACAATTCTTCTTATCGCAGGTTGGTGGCTAAGCTTCTTTATCTTACCAATACTTAACCAGATATTGCTTTTGCTCTTTAACAATTGTCTTAGTCACTTGGCCATCCTACTCAAGCTCATTTGTCTCTTATTCATCATGTTTTATGATATTCAAAGTCTGTTGTTGGTCAAGATTTATTTTACAGTGCTCATTCTATTCTTAAGCTCCAAGCTTTCACCAATTTAAATTAGGCACAATGTCCTTTGACTTGTAAGTCTATTGTAGGTTATTGTGTTTTTCTTGGCACTTCTCTAGTTTCTTGGAAGACCAAGAAACAAACTACAATTTCCAAATCCTCTTATGAGGCCAAGTGTTGCATTATGGCCATAACCACTTGTGAACTTCAATGATTTCTTCATCTTCTTGTTGATCTTCAAGCTTTTTCATCTACCTCAAACTTACTTTTCTATGACAACCAATTTGCTATGCATATAGCACATAATCCAATCTTTCATGAATGTACAAAGCATCTAGAAATTGATTGTCACATTTTTCATGACAAATTGCAACAAGGGATTATCCATCTTCTGCTCGTGTCTTCGTCCCACTGGCTTGCAGATTTCTTCACTAAGTCTTATCATTCTCCTAAATTTCATGAGTTTTTATCCATGTTAAGTGTACATAATCTATACACTCTAGCTTAAGGGGGCTATTGCAGAAGAAATGACACCGTTTAGCTTATTATTTTTCATTTCATTAGCATCTACCTAATTTATAATTAGTTTGTTAGTATTGTTGCCAACTTAGTCTAGCTGACTTCCTTGTATATAAACTCTTTTTTGTTTTACTGATAATTAGAGGGTTCATTTTTTAAATTGTATTATTTAGTTATTGAAAAAGTTAATATAATTTTAAGGATATTCTTTTTATATGAAGTTAATATAATTTTAAGGATATTCTTTTTATATGAATTTGATATATAAATTTTTTTTATCATTTTAAATATTTATTTAATCATTTAAAAAATTTAAAAAATAAATAAATTCTTTCAAACTTGACAATTTCCATTAAAATAACATTCCAAAGACTAGAATGATAGGGTTGAGTTGGACCCTTAACCAAAGTGGGTCCGGGCGGGAGGAAGAAAGGTAAGTGCTACCAACCCACAACCACAGCCAAGTTTGCTAATAAGGTTGTTCGATTCCATTTTTAACAAAATTAAATTAATCAAATTATGTTTTATTTCAAATAGAATCAAATTATTTTGATTCAGTTTAGTTTAATACTGTTGGATAAATCGGTTTGGTAAATTGCAAAACAATGCATTATGTCTTACAAATTTCAATCTCAACCAGTTACCCAATTAATTGCCTAAATGATCAAAAGAGCCAACCTTCCGAGTTTTAACATCACAAAAAATGCTAATCCAATTGACATCTCATCAAATATAAAAGTCACCAAAATGGGTTTTCAGTATAGCAGCCAAAAAGAAACTAAAGTAAAACGTTCATGCATAATCCATGTTTGAAGTCAAATAAAAATAAGAAATGGGAGAAATCAATAATTTGGAGAATTGAGTAATCTTATTTGAACAAAATGGGTAAAGAATTAAAAAAAAAGGAAAAAAAAGATGAGTGAGCAAACACAATCCCATAAGGGTATTTGCACTGCTTCTCGTTCCTCTCCTTCTCCATCTTTCTTGCTCTTGTTCTTCTCCATAACCCATGCTTTACTGAGATATCTTTGTTGCTGCTCATCTAACCTTTTCAGATCTATCTAATCTGCTCTCACATACCCACCTCCGCCCACTCTTCTACTTCATCTTCCTATCTAAAGGTTTTATCTTTAATTTCTTCTTGTGAATAAATGAGTGACCAGAGAAAAAAGTCTTGATTTCTTAGTACCTGTGTTGTCGTTGAAGTGCAAAGGACAAATGCAAAGAGTAATTGCTTGCGGATTTGTGGGTTTGTGGTATTAGACTTTCAGGGGTGATATGCTGTTGTTTTTAATTAGGCAAATTGAAAAAGATTAAATAGAAGGCAGTGTTTGTCGATGAATGGTGCCGGTGAAGGAAACAAAAAGAGCACATAGAGAAAAACAAAATTGGTGCATGCAGTCTTAGAAACGAAATAGCAGAAACAGCAAATGGGAGGGAACAAGAAAATGAGAGGGAAGAAAAGGGGTGGGTCAGTGTGCGGCGCAGTGTGTGAGTGAGAGTTTTTAGTGTTAACGGTTTCTAGTTTTCCCTGAATCAAAACAATGTGTATGGATTAAAAAATATATATCTATATAAACTATTACAGGTATATTTCGAAACTTTTTTTCCAAAACCTAACTAAATCCATATAACTAATATTTCTAAATATAGATAATGACTCGAATCAATTTTTTAAATAAATCGAACTAAATTTTTAAATCTAATTAATTTAATTCAATTTTTTAGTTCAACAAAAAAAATGAACAACCCTAGTTACATATACATAAGGTAATTTTTTAATAATAATAATAAAAATAATAATTATTCTTAGAAATGCTCAGGATCCTAAAAGTGATAAAATGCTCAAACCCTACTAACAAAAAAGTTGGTAAATTTCCTTTAAAAAGAATGTGACCTTTTTTATTTTTTATTTTTTACTGCATAAAGCTTTAAACTAGAAAAGCGTTGAGTAGAGTGGCAAATAAATCGCAAAATTTAAGCTGTTTTAAGTTTTAATTATTTATCTTTTTTTAGATAAAATTGGATCAAATTATTCAAATCGTGCAAATATTTGTGAATTATTACAAAGTTAAAATACATATAGAATTTTAATAAATATCAACTTGTTTTATTATTTATTGTTACTAACAAGTTATTTAAAAATTTATTTTTTTAGGCCTAATAGTGATTTAAATCCAAACTTTACATGTCAGTAAGATTTTGATCAAATTTTACATAATAAGATTTTGGCCAAAATTTTAAAATTTATCAAAATATGTCAGAATTATGAAATTAAGTATAATTTTAACTCAATTCATATTTTGATCAAAATTAATAATAGTATAAAAATCAGAATTTATGAATATTTCAATCAAAATTTCAATATTGTTTATATAAATTTCTCCAAAAATTATATAAATTTACTAAAAATTACACTATAAATACATGAACTGATTAAAATTGTACTAAATTTCACGATTTTGATATATTTTAATAATTTTAAAAGTTTTATTCAAATTATTTGACATATAAAAATTTAGACTTAAGCTACCAATAATCTTTCATTTACGATGTCATTTTGAAGTTAATTGTGTTATTGACATATCAAATGCTAACAATAGGAGGGATTGTCAGCATTGGCTGAAAAGGCATTGAAAAGAATTGTGGAAAATAGACAACTTGAGTTTGAGCCATGATATGCAGTTTTTCTTCCGCCAATTAAATTTTGCGAATGATCACAATCGCACTTTCACAAGCCATCTGTCATGTTGGTTCTTGAGGAATGCCGAGTTGGTAATTGTATATTTAAAATACGGAAATTATAAGCGCCAACCGATGCATCCTTACTGTTAATTTGTACATTTAATACGTGTAATGCAAATGAATCCACATCTCAGCTTTGTCAATTTCAAATCCATATATATATATATGGATGGACACACAATGGACCGTCATATTTTCATAAATTTCTTATATATAATAAGTTGTGTATGTAATTTTGACTAAATCAAGTTATATATCTCATATGTTTACTTTAATACGAACTTGTAAATATAAACTAAAGGATCATTGAAGTTTTACTTATTTATACTAAAGGATCATTGAAGTTTTACTTATTTATTTTATAAAATTATAATATTTAGATATTATTTATATTAAAAGATTTTATAAAATACATGAATTTGAATTAAATCCATCATTTCACAAGTCAAAATTCATCACAATTTATAAATTTTGTTAAATCCTATTTTCCACAATCTTTCATTTTGAGGGTTTTTATCTTTCCACCTAGAAGGTGAAAATGTCTAAAATTCATTATTTTTAATAAACAATAGATTATTATAATATTTTTTATTTTAAAATTACTCCTAATAATCCATAAATTTTATGTTCAAATTAAATAGTGAAATTTTCAAAATCCATTGATTTTACTGTACATAAATTTGAAATCTATTGATTTTGTCAAATTTATGGATTTTAAATTCCCTCAATCCAAATGAATTTGTTCTCTAAATTTTTAACTACATATTTAACTTAACAATTAATATATTATTAAAATATAAAAATATTTTTTAAATATTACTTTTTTCACTTTTTCAAATCTTCATTTAGTCTTTTTTTTTTTTTTTTTCACTTACCCTTAAATTTCTTTGATGTTAAAGGTATCATTTAAAAATTTCAAAATATGACACCTCGAAAGGGTTATTGTAATAAAATATACTTTTACCTAAAGTATTAGTATTATTATTTTCATAAATTTTATATTTAAAATAAATATTATTAATTTTATTATCAATTCCATTCATTGTAAATTTTGTGTTCCCTATTATATATATATTATTGGTCCTAGTGCACCAAGAAATGAAGGTTGAATTGATGACAAATTTGGACTTTTGATTTTAGAAGAAGCACACAAATATGAAAGATTAGAGAAAAGGTAGGAGAATAATGAACACAAAAGTTTTATAATGGTTCAGGTATTAACTAACCGTACATTCACTCCCCAATTCACCAATTAGGTATTTCACTCAATCTCTAGTATTTTACAAGCTCACACTCAACTTAATGTTTAAGCTCACACTAAACCTTACAAGTGTTTTCCAAGGCTCACACTCAACATAGTGTTTTAATCTCACACCAAACCTTACTAGTGTTTTCCCAAGGCTAACACTCAAACCTATACAAAAGTTTTATAAGGCTCACTCTCAAAACTTATAAAAAAATTTTCTAAACAAGAGCTTACTCTCAAACCCAACCCAAAAGGTATTTAAAACTTACACCAAACTATGTAAAAAGAAATAAACAATTAAAGTTGAGAAATAACTTAGCAAAAGTTTTGGCACATATCAATGGTTATCCTTTTGCATAAAAGTCCATTTGGTAGTATATTTATAGACAATAACCACCAAAAAGACGTTACAAATAAACTATGTCCAAATCTCCAAGTTGTACTAGACATATCTTACATTAAATGTTCGTTAGATGAAATTCGTCGTCACTAATTTTGAAATACGTCTAATAGTTAGTCCACGTGGCATGAAACCATTAGTCTCTTCAAAAACTAGTTGTTGGATCTTTCTGACGGATATTAAAATTCGCGGTCATTACTTTAAAATCGCAGCCATTATTTTCTTTTTTCGGATGCGATTGTCACCGTAAAATCGTTTGTCTAACATTGAGATGTTGTTTCTGAAATTCACAATTGCTATCAAAATTCGCAGTCATGACTTTTGAATCTCAACAACTATTTTTTAAAATTCGCGGTCACTAATTTTCAAGACATATTTTTATACTTGGAGTTTTTTGCTGCTAATCATTTCTATTCAACTCCTAATGAGATTCTATCTTAATATCTGCAAAAACAATACTTAAAATTGATATTAGAACCTTTCAATCTCTATTGTCCTCCTCATAAAACCTAACTTGGCGTCATAGATCAAGCCTACTTAAACCTATCATAGGCTCAACTCATTTATGATTGAATTAATAGCTTAATTTGTCAACTTAACTTGGCTTATATACATGACTCTTCAAGCTATCCCTAATTAAGTTATTCAAGAATTGTCATAATGTTCACAAAGTATTATCATTTTCATGAAGTATTATGTAGAGGTGAGTATTCGGTCAATTCGGTTTTCATCACAATAAAAAAAAATTGAATTATATATTTTTAAAATCAAACCGAACCGAAAAAATCAAATTAATTGAATTTCATATATTTACAAACTGAGCTAAACCAAAATTTTCAAATTTCAACTCAGTTCAGTTCGATTTAACTAAATTACACATATTTAAGATTGACTCGATTCAATTTGAATTGATTTGTTAATAATTTTATTTTTTAGTTTTTTATAAAAAAATAAAACCGAAACTAAAAATTAAATTTTTTTAAAACTAAAATTGAATCAAGAATTTCAATAATAAATCAAATCAAATTTATTGTTTTGATCAATTTCTTTAGTTCGGTGTGATTTTTACTCTCCCCTAGTATTATGCAAGTGAGACTTCCTATTGCCTAAACAATCCACTAGACTCTCTATATAAAGAGCCCAATAAGATACTTCATTCATTCTATCTTATGTGATTATTCTCACTTCTAAATAGCAAATCTAATTTAAGTATCAGAATAGATATAGTATAAAGTTGAACTCCTCTTTCACCATTTTTTATTTTGTAGGCTCAACTAAAGAAGACCCTAAACTACTCAACTTAGTGTGTGTGTGTCTATATATATATATATATGAAAATGTACATTATTAGTCTTTAGATAAAAAATGTAACTATTCTGATTATTCTAACTTACAATTAATGTTTACACTGCAAACTATAAACATTTATTATTCATTTATAAAAATAATAATCATCCATGAAAAAATAACCAATATCTATATATATATATATATATATATATATATATATATATATA
>CATIWR010611946.1:0-28285 GCA_949677035.1 Omphalea diandra | reverse complement strand
TGAGGTCATTGGGAATTGAGATGCTCCTAGCATTAAGCCACTTATGCCTAACAACAAAGGTAAGACCCCCCCAGGGCTCAAGAGCTAAGACTCAAAAAGCAAGTCATGCTTATATGTACAATAAGAAGCATGCACAAACATACAAACATAAAAAATTTTCGTCCACTTCTCATCACTTATGCACTTGCATACATTCCCATAACCAAAGTATGAGAAGGCTCATACTAAGATTGTGCATAGGAGAAAGACTCATAAGTCTAAACTCCAATGTCAATATTGCATGAGGTATGGATATATTAATATTTATTACTACATTTGGAAGGCTCATCTCAAATTGGAGGACCTTTCAATACCTAACCCCCTAGAACCCAAGTATGCTTGGGTATTAAAGAAGAGATGATTTATTTGTGTTATGTAGGGATGTTTGGCAACCACTAATGAATCAAATGATTGACATGTGGATAGTGGATGCTCAAAGCACATGATGGGCAATAGAAAACTATTCATGGCCTTGAAAGTAAAAGAAGGTGGCAATGTCACATTTGGCAACAATGCCAAGGGTAAGGTAATTGGCATTGGAACTATTGGTAAGAATGGTTGCTCTTTAATTAATGATGTTTTGTTAGTTGATGGCTTGCAACATAATTTATTAAGTGTAAGTCAATTGTATAATAAAGGTAATAAAGTCACCTTTGACCCTAAAGAATGCCAAGTTACCACATTAGTAGATAAAAGGGTTATTTTCTAAGGTGAAAGGAAAGGCAATACCTACTCAATTAACTTAGACAAGTTGGCTAACCAATCTTTCAAGTGTCTTATGTCTATTAGTAATGAAGCTTAGTTATCGCATAAAAGGCTTGGACATGCTAGCATGGAGCTCTTACATAGCTTATCTAAAAGAAAGCTAGTGGAAGGTCTTCCCAAGCTAAGTTTCTCAAAAGACAAGACATGTAGTCCTTGCCAAATGGGGAAGCAACATCAATCTTCCTTTAAAGCTAAAAATTTTGTAAGTACATATAAACCTTTTTAACTAATTCATATGGACTTGATAGGACCTACAAGGAGTGCTAGTTTAGGTGGAAAATAAAATGTACTAGTCCTAGTTGATGATTATTTTAGGTTTACTTAGGTGTCCTTTCTAGTTCATAAGAATGATACATTTGATGCTTTCAAAAAGAATTCAAAATGAAAAGGGTCACTTTATTTCTTCTATAAGAAGTGACCATGAAAAAGAATTTCAAAACAATTCTTTTGAAACTTATTATTTGGAGAATGAGATTTTCAATAACTTTTTAACTCCTAGAACACCATAACAAAATGGTGTTGTAGAGAGGAAAAATAGAACATTAGCAGAAATGGCTAGAACTATGCTCAATGAGTATTCTTTGCCAAATTACTTTTGGGTCGAAGCTATTAATACTTAGTGTTATATTGCAAATACAGTTTTTAAAAGACTCATTCTCAATAAAACATCTTATGAGCTATGGAATGGTAGAAAACATAAGGTATCATACTTAAGAGTATTTGGATGCAAATGTTATGTTTTGAATACCAAGGATAATGTTGGGAAATTCGATTCTAAAACCAATGAAGGTATCTTCTTAGGTTATTCCACCTTTAGCAAGGTCTATAGGGTTTTTAACAAAAGTTCAATGGTATTTGAGGAGTCTATGAATGTAGTTTTTGATGAATTTAATAAACTTGATCTTAGGAAAGGTTCTTTTGTTGATGATCTTGTAGGTGACTTTGGAAAATTAGAGTTGGAGCACACTACAAGAGAGGAAGATGAAGACAAAGATAACAGTGAATCATCAAGAGTAGATGAGGAACCATAACATCAACAAGAAGCATTACCAAGTCAAGATCTACCCAACGATCTGAGATTCTCCAAGCATCACCCCAAAGACTTAATTATTGATGATACCTCAAAGGGTGTAAGTACTATATCTCAACTTAATCTTTTAGATAATAACCTTGCCTTTGTTTCTCAATTTGAGCTAAAATCAATTAATAAGGCTCTTGATGATGAAAGTTGGGTGATTGCTATGCAAGAGGAACTCAACCAATTTGAGAGAAACAAGATATGGGAACTTGTTCCTAGGCCTAAGGAACACCCAATTGTAGGTTGCAAATGGGTGTTTAGAAATAAATTAGATGAGCAAGGCTTCATCACTAAGAATAAAGCTAGATTGGTTGCTAAGGGTTACAACCAAAAGGAAGGGATAGACTATGATGAAAGTTTTGCCCTCGTTGCAAGGTTAGAGGCCATTAGGATTCTTTTAGCCTATGCATGTCATATCAATTTTAAACCTTTTCAATTGGATGTTAAAAGTGCTTTTTAAATGGAATTATTGAGGAGGAAGTTTATGTTGAACAACCTCCTAGTTTTGAGTCTCATAGTTTTCCAAATTAAGTTTTTAAATTAAATAGAGCCTTATATGGGTTGAAACAAGCTCCAAGAGCTTGGTATGAAAGGCTTAGTTCATTTCTTTTGAAAAATGATTTTGAAAAGGGAAAGGTGGAAACTGCCTTGTTTGCAAAAAGGCACAGACATGATACACTTATAATATAAATTTATGTTGATAATATCATTTTTGGTGCTACTAATGAATCTCTTTGTGAGGATTTTGCTAAGTGTATGACTAGGGAATTTGAGATGAGCATGATGGGAGAGCTCAAGTTTTTCCTTAGTCTATAAATTAAGCAAACCAAATAAGGGATCTTCATCAACCAAGCCAAATACACCAAGGACATACTCAAGAAGTTTTGCATGGATGGATGGAAAGTAGCAGAAACACCCATGAATGGTACCATCAAACTAGACAAAGATAAATTGTGTAAGACAGTTGATGAAAAGAGATATCAAGGTATGATTGGTTCTCTACTTTATCTTACTGCTTCAAGACCTGATATTATGTTTAGTGTATGTATGTGTGTTAGAATTCAATCCTCTCCCAAAGAATCACATTTAAATGCTATCAAAAGGATTTTTAAATAGTTGCATGGCACCTTAAACTTAGGTCTATGGTATCTTATAGAGTCATCTTTTAGTCTCATAGACTACTCGGATGCGGATTACACTGGTAGTCTTTCAAATAGAAAGAGCACTTTTGGAACTTGCCAATTTTTAAGAGAATGTTTAGTATCTTGGTTTAGCAAGAAGCAAGTTTCAATTGCCTTATCGACCGCCGAAGTTGAGTATGTAGCGACGGGTTATTGTTGCACCCAAGTGTTATGGATGAAACAACAATTAAAGGACTATGGCAAAGATGTTGATCACATTCCTATCAAATGTAACAACACTACTACGATTAATCTCTCTAAGAATACCATCCAACACTTTAGGAGTAAACTCATAGATATTAGACATCACTTTCTTAAAGATCATGTCCAAAATGGTGATGTTGTGTTAGAATATATAGACACAACTCATCAACTTGTGGATATTTTCACTAAACCTTTATATGAAGAAAGGTTAAACTTCATTAAGGGAGAATTAGGAATGCTTAATGGAAGCTCCTTAAAGTGAAAAGTTTGATCTTTTATTTGATTGCTATGTGTATTAGTTGAATGTGATATCAATTATTAGATGTCTTAATTCTAATTGCAATTGTGCTTCTCTATATCAAATTGCATAAATTAAGCATCAATATATTAATGTGGATCATCACTTTAATTGTCAAATCTTACTTTTTCATCATTATCTTTCTTGCATTGTAATTCATAGTCGCTATCCTAGACTCCCGATTGCGAATTAAAGGTTCATCTCACCCGGCTGACAAATGTCAATTTACAATCGCTAATTTTACTCTCCACTGCGAATTCAGTCAAATTTTCAAAATTATGACCGTTGGACACATCGATTCTCGAGGATTTTTGTATGTTACTCACATCTTTCAGAATTAGCGATTGCGACTATGTATTTAGCATTCATGAATTCTAGTAACTGACATACAATTAAGTGATTTAACTGCCAACCATTTTCAACTCTTCATCACTCCAATTCTAGCCATTTTCACACCCTTCCAATGGCTATATAAACCCCATAAATAGTGATTCTTATCACTTCATCCTACTCCAAATCAATTCTTTTTCCAAAACTCTCTAAAATCTTAAACTCCCTTTACCTTTTCACATGGTTCCCAAGAAAATTTCTAGAGCAGAAAAGGGCAAAGCTATGGCTCTACCATCTGCAACTCCAACACTTCATCTAACGAAGGGCATCACAAAGAAGGAGAAGGAATGCTTTAAAGCAAACTCCTCAAAAATCATCCTCCCCAACAAAATTGTTTTTACATTTTTGTTGGAGACTTTTGGAATTAACACAGAAATACGCTCATTTCTATCGAATTTGGGCTGGAATGAGTTCATCTTTTGGGATGAACCAGTTATGAATAAGTCGTTAGGGAATTCATATGTATGGTTCAACAAAATTGCAAAGTAAAATCACGAGCAAACAATATGAGTTAGTATTTCACGCTTTTAGGGATCCATACTTTATTACTTTTGAACAATTATCCACCCTTTTTAACTTTTAAGTCGGAGAAAATATCCCTTTCATTATCTCTGCTCTAGACGTAATCTATTTTGAGTTTTGGTATGAAATTTCAATCGAAACCAAACACTACCCCAAAACTTCCTTACCTAAATACGTAAAAACCCTGCCCTTTTGGATACTCCATCATATCATCACCTTTTCCGTCAATACTAGAGGTGATGAAAATGATAAAGTGTCTCAAAAGGATTTGGCCTTTCTTTTCTGCCTTGTCAAAAACCAACCCATCCAGACTAGTCGATATCTTGTGGATCAATTGATCTACATAAGCACCAAACCAAAAAGCTAATTCCTTCTTCCATCACATGTAACAACAATCTACCGCTTTGTTGGAGCTCTTGATGAGGAGAATGGAAAATTCCTCACCAAGAGCTCCTCCCTTCTCAAAACTTCCTTGACCTCACCTACTTAATTAATGCCAAAGCCATACACCCAAATGCATATGCATATACCCTGGGTGCCTTTAGGGCCAAAAAGATGAAGACATCTCAAGCCTCTAAAAGAAAGAGGCTCATCATTGAAGAAGGCAGCCTACCTGTCCCTCCTTCTCAACCAAAACCTAAAACCAAACTATGTCGTGCCACCATCAACTGCTAGTTAGACAAGATGATGAAAATGATGAAGAGGAGATTCCTTCTCATTTCTCACCTTTACAGTGATATGGTCGATTTGCAAGAGAAAATGGGTATTCCTCCTTGCCACCTTCCTGATTTTGCTGAGTATGAGAACACCCCTGAAGAGGAAGGCAATGAAAAAGTTGAGAAAGGCGACGAAGCTGAAGGCAGAGGCAATGATGATGAGGAAGACATCTCTGGAGATGATGATGAATCTCTAATCTTCTAGAATAGGATTTCATTGTATTTTCTCTTTGTTTTACTTATGTAAAGTTATTGATCCCACAACTTGCTTACAAATAAATAAAAATATCTATTTTTAAAATTCGTTGTCTTATGTGATTGATTGAATTTACTTTTATGGTTGCAATTCTTATTAATTTTGCTCCTTATGAACACTTATCTATTTGTTATGCATTTATTTTTTTCCCTTATGAACCCTCTTTTTGATCTTGCCAAAGGGGGAAAAAAAGAATCTAAGGCGGAGAGAAAATAATTTCCAAGTAAATAACATAAGTTGAGGGGGAGCTTTGTAGTCATACTTAGAAATTTCACTTTGATCTTTGTATAAAAATTTTTAAGTATTCATTAAATCATTCACCTTCACAATTTCAAAACTCATGCATTTATTTATTCCCTTAGGATTAATCTAAGTTGTCAAAATAAGAAAGGAGGAGATTTTTGGACTAGGCTGATGTAACCTAAGTCATGAACCTCTTTTGATCTTGACAATAGAGATTGATCAACTCTACTACTTTCATTTAGTGTTGTTTACAGATTATAGGTTAGCTATTTTCAATAAGAGTTGGATGGAGTTCAAAATCTCCAACCTTATAAAGATCACTCTAATTAGCAGTGTGTGTATGGTAAATCACAACCGCGAATCAATCACAATAATGGATGAAGCTAGGACAGAAGAAATCATTGGTTATCTCGCTGACGTGAACTAGGCAAAGATTGTCAAGCCATAGTCACAGAGAAATTCATAGTGCGTATCGCATCTGAGGCGCGACCGCAACTTTCATAGTGATAAAAGAATGAACCAAAGTCATAATCACAGCATGCTAAGTGTCCTAGGTGTCCATTCAAAGTTAAAAAATCGTGAGGACAAAAATTTTGTAGCAACCGCAACTCAAGGAGTTGAAGTTTCCTCTTCAAACAGAGGAATTCGCAATCTCATTCACACCCAAGGCATTGTTATCTCGCCACTGAGACTTTTGAGAGTGGTTAGAACACAATGACTATATTTTCCTGGATGACTAATGAAAAGCTGACAAGCATTTAATGTTTGTGGACTAGCCGTTCAACACAAACGAGATTTTTCATCAAAATTTTCAACTCCTCTATGGAAATTGGAAATTCACAACCACAAAAAGGTAGTAGCGACCGTGACTTCAGCCTAACAAGCATTTAATGTTGAATCTACCTAGCACATCTTGGAGATTTATTGATAGTTTTAGTCCAACATCTCTTTAGTGGATATGAGCTATAAATACTCCACCAAATAGATGTAAATGTAAGAGAATTCATAAATTTGTAACCATACTCTTACTAATTTTTTACTCATTCTTTCAATTCTTATTTATGATTTAGTGATTATTTAGTGGGACCAATAAACACCATTGTAAGAGGTTTTAGTGTGAGCCTTGAAAACACTTGTGATAGGTTTTAGTGTGAGCCTTGAAAACGGTTATGAGAGGTTTTAGTGTGAGGCTTGAAAACACTTATAAGAGGTTTTTGTGTGAGCATAGAAAACATAAGTTGTAAAAGTTTGGTGTTAACTTGGAAACGCTTATTAAGTTGAGTGAAACACCTAATTATAGAGAATTGGGGAGTGGACATTAGGTTAGTTAACACTCAAACCACTATAAACACTTATATCAATTTCTTTCTTCTCCTACTCATCTTCTTAAATACATTAACCTTCTTTTTAATCTTTAAATTAAGCACCAATTTAGCCTCACTTCTTGATGCCCTAGGCCAACAAGATCTAGTAATCCTAAACAAAAGTTAGATGTATTCTTGCAGCCTATGATTGTTGAATTGAAAGAGTTATGGAAAATTAGGAGGGGGAGACATGATATTTCAATAAAACAAAATTTTTAGAAGCGATTTATGTTGCTATGGATTGTAAGTGATTTTCTTACTTATGGTATGTTGTTTGGCTTGAGTACTCAAGCCAGACTTGCTTGTCCATATTGCATGGAACATACTGATACCTTCACATTTCGAATGGTGGTAAGTAGTCATGATTTGATGATACCCGCAAATTCTTATTGCCAAATCATTTGTTTAGGTGGAATAAAAATGTATTTCTTAAGAATTGAATATTTTAATATCCGACTTTGTCTATAAGATCAAAAATGGAGGTACTAGAAGAAATCACTAGATTACAATTGATGAAAGTAATTGAAGTTGGGCTAAAGAGGTTAACGCTTAAATATTAAAATGAATAAGATGTGGGTGGAAGAAACAAAGTATGTTATGGGATTTGCCTTATTAGAGTATCAATTTGATATGGCATAATATGGATGTCATGCATATTGAGAAAAATGTGTTTGATAATGTTTTTAATACAATGATGAACATAGAAAGAAAATTCAAAGATAATGCAAAATTCAGAAAAGACTTAAACTTATTTTGTCCCTTTCTAGAGTTACATTGGGATAATGCAATAGAGAAATATCAGAAGGCAATACATACACTGGATAAGCAAAGTAAACAAGTCTTATATGATGGCTCAAAAATATTCAATTTCCAAATGAGTATGTATCCAATATGGGTCGATACATCGATATGCAAAAGCTGAAGTTTTTTGGAATAAAAAGCCATGGTTGTAATGTGTTTATACAATGATTATTCCATATTGCTTTTCATGAGTTGTTGACTTCACAAGTATGAAAGCCAGTCATAAAATTGAATATATTTTTAAAGAACTCACTACACCACTTATTAGGGAGGAAGACATAAGCTGTTTCTAAATTGATATTCCTTTGGGTAAATTGAAATAGATTTTTCCTTTAAGTTTCTTTGATTCAATGGAATATCTAGTACTACATTTGGCATATGAAACAATAGCTCTTATGCAATATAGATGGATCTATCCTTTTAATTCAATGACATATCTAATACTACATTTGGCATTTGAAGTAGAAGGCCCTGTGCAACATAAATGGATGTATCATTTTGAGAGATACATTTCATTTCAGTATATCCATTGTAATTTCAATTACAATGATATTATTCTATCCATTTAGTATTGCTATAATCACATGTTTATATTGTATATTGCTTCGACATTTAAACAATAATGTCAAGAATAAAGCCTAAGTTGAGTGCTTTATTTGCAATGCATACTTAATTGAAGAAGACTTATCATTTTACTCTTATTATTTCACACCACATGTGCATACAAGGCATAAAAGAGTACCTCAAAATGATGATAGTGAAAACACTGAAATAATTAATATTCCTAAAAGTTTGTTAATATTCACTCATTCAGGTAGATCATTTGGAATACCTAAAAGTAGAATGTTGATTGATAAAGAATATCACGCAAAATGTATATTCTTTTTAATTGTCATGAAGTAATAGAATATATTGAGTGAGTTATTATACTAATTTAAAATTTCATTTTATACATGTGAATATGATGATATATTAATATTATATTGTGAAACTTTCATGAAGCTTATACATTGATATGTTGAAGTAAACTTTTCCTAGCATATCCACCGATGAGATTGATAAAAAGTTGAAGATAGAATTTCGATATTAGTTTGAATCATATGTGTATACACTAGTTACAAATAAAACAATAAATTCTAACACTAATTATTCTATCACCAATGTAGCTAATTTCTTATTTTGTATATTTTATGCAAATGATCTAATAAATGAAATTGCAAATCAATTTATTCTTGATTTTACCAAAGGGTTTATTATAAAATGTGACTATGTATCTTGTTTACTTTGTAAATGGGCACAAGTTTCACACTAAAAAAATATGATTTCAGTGAGGTATAAATCAATAGCAAAGTATTAAGGGTTCCAACTATAGTGAAAATGTATATGACTGTTATGGTCAACTGATCGAGGTGCTATAGTTGGAGTATCCTACTCTTTCGATAAAAGGACTATTATGTTTTAATGTGAATGGTTTGATCTGGTGCCTAATGTAAGGATGAAAGTTCATGAAAATTATAATCATTCCGAAATCAATCACAAGTACAATTTAATAAATACAAACTTTTTATATTGACGATACAGGCTTGTCAAATGAATTATGTACCTTGTCCTAGTATTCAATGAGATAAATCTGATTGATGGGCAGTATGTAAAATAAAAGCAAGATCATTTGTCAAAATGAAGGATGAATTTATTATTAAGACATTGTCTTAAGCTTTATTTCAAAAGGTGTTGATAATTTGCCTCTTACTGAAATTATGGAGAACGAGTCACCAAGAAGTTTAAATGATTTCGATAAGTCATTCATCAATTTAAATGACAAAAATGAAGATATTCAATTAGATGATGAAATGTGGCTACAATCAAAATATAGATAATCAAAAGATATAATGTTTGAAGATGATATAGAGTATAATGATTCTAAGTAAGTAAACAGTTTCATTGTCATTATATTTTAATTAGGTATATTTGCATTTATCAATTGTACTTTGTTATGTAAATATTATGTTAGATATATAATTTTATATGTAAATTTAGATGACATGTTAGATACCTAACGATTCAGGTACACCTACTCGAGGATGTAATGTGATTGTTGGCCACCTCTGCCATCGCTTCCTCCATCCAACTCTAGAGCTTTTACTCCTGCACTCTCGTTGACTTTGGTTTTGCCTATGTCTTTAACTCATTCAGCTCCATCTTCTTTGACTCATCCAACTACATCCCCTAGTATAGCTCATTCGCCTACTCTTTCTATGCCATTGGATCCTACATCATCTAGAGGTTCATTTATGCTGGAGGATGCTTATACAGTGCCTGCTTTTCGAGTTACAGCCTTAGATTTCTTTACAACATAGGTGGTTATAAGTATCAAATTCTAAACCTCTAAATATAAAGCTCGATGAAGAAAATCACTAAATTAATTTCCCAAAATGCATAAAAAATTGCCAAAGGAAGAGATAAAAAAAAAACTTTAGATAAACCCAAAACTAAAAGCCCAAGACAAAACCCAGAATAACTTGTCAAGGTTAATGGGTTGTATAACCCATCAATCAAGGCTATATAGCCCATAAACTAGGGTTGTACATCTATGCATAAGGTTGTACAACCCACACTAAAGCTCTAATCCTTAAAAACTTCTAGAACCAGTCCTCCCTTTAAACCCTAAGGCTATACAACCCACACTAAAGCTCTAATCCTTAAAAACTTCTGGAACTGGTCCTCCCTTTAAACCCTAAGGCTATACAACCCCGATAGATGGATTTACAATCCATTCCTAGCTATATAGCCCATATGTAAACCCTAATTCCAAGAGATTCATCTTCTTTTATATGATTGGATAGGTCCATGGTGCGACCAAAACCATTTTTTGCACTATGCACTCACCTAACACCTATAAGTACCCATCCCATTTGAAAAGAGGGCAAGGCTTAAACAACCCTGAGATTACTCTGCCAAAATCTACTCTTAAACATCCATTAACCATAGAAACCTTAAAACTTAACTCACTCCAAGGTAAAACTAGACTTAATCTCTTCATTTTTTTTACATTCCCTAAGAATTTTTGGAGAAAAGTATTGAACTTGTAAGCCTGTGAACGCATCAAAATACACAAAGGCATCCAAACATCCTCTCATTCCTCCCTTCTTCTTCCCCTTCTTTTTCTTTCTTTATTTTCAAAATTTGAGAAACAGGGGTTATACAACCTTACTTATAAGTTATACAACCTTTTATTTGGGTTATAACCCTAATATTGGGTTGTACAACCCAGTTTGCCTAGTAGCCAATTTTGCAAAAAGGGTTTTTCTTTCCCCTATTTAGATTTCATCATTTCCAAACCTTTTTTACATGTTTTTATGTTCTAGTAGTAGAATAAAGGAAGGTTAAACACCTTAAGATCCTTATTCATGTCAAAGTGAAAATTTGGGAGTGATTTCAAAGTGATTTTGTAACCTTTTTATTTTTTTTATAATGTTTCATATTCCTTCATTTGTGATTAAGTGTAATGTTAAGGTTCTATTTTTACCCACTTTTGATGGTGACCAAGTAAGGAACTTAAGGTTCGAATGACCTTGAGAGTCTATTTTGCCATTATGTTTTTGCTTAGAACAAGTGATTAGTGTTTTGGCCTTTCAATCTTCTTCATTCTTGTGTTGTTTGGTAACTTTACATGGTTAGTGGTACATATAGATGCCATGCTCTTTTAGAGCTACATAGGGTAAGGATTCATCGATCCTAGGATCCCTCTTATGATGAGTTTTGCCTTAGGCCATTAAATATGCTCCAAATGCTTAAAATTTTGTTTTTTTCCTTTTCTTTTTTTTTTTTTTTTTTTTTTTTTTTTTTTTTGCTTATGATTTATGCATTTTTATTATGTTTTACATTTTGATTTGTGATGTTGATATACATTACCATGGACTTTAGGTGCATATTGAGGCATCCTAACCATGGAGATATGATAATATTGTTCCTTTATTTCCTTCTTTCACTACTTATGTCTCTTTCTTCCATATTTTTGTTAGTAACTTATTCTTTTTCCTTAGGTGTAAGTATTTTCACTTAAGTTAAGCCATGAACTTGGTCTTGATTACCATCCTATATGATTATGAATGATTATGCTTGAATGTATGAATGATGAAATGCATGATCGCCCTTTGCCATGATGCATAACCCCTACCCCTTTGAGTAGATGACTTGAGTTGTTGAAATGGATTATGGTTAGATATATGTTTAAAACTAGTAAATTGGACTAATTCATAACTCGGTTAAAATGTTAAAAGTGAAGGAAAGATGCTCGAAGGTTGGATCCCAATATCTGAACTATTTGGGGGGTGTTTAACCTCTTCCACAAGCTATATGTAATTTTTAAACCTAATTTCTGATAAGGTGAAGATGAAATGGGTCTTCTAAATGACTTAGCTTAGGTTTAGATTTTACCTTTCCTGAACTCTTTTCTGACTAAAGTCTAGTGGCAACTCCACACTCTTAAGGGATAATATCAATGAATAAATCTCGTTGTGGTCCCTCGATGACCACCACTTAGATACATGGGCTTTGAAATTTGTGCAAGGCCGCAAGGATCCCCTAATGATCCAAATCATGTGCCATAGGGTTGTACCAATAAATGAACCTCATCCTTTTAATCCCTCAATGATTGATAAAAGGATGGAGTCGCCAGCACGATTCCACTAGTTCGAGCGAAACAAATGAGGTGCTAACAGTGGCGACTCTACTAGATACTCAAAATTAACTTCGTGTTAAATATTTGGTTCACTTTTAATATTTTAAACTTGTTAATGAGTTAGTCCATTGCATTCATGTAGCCTCCACACTTCATCATGAGCATTAGGTTGCCCTTTGACAAATTGATGGTTCTCCAAACTTGAGACTTAAGCTCCATTTGGGCTTAGAAGATTGTGAAGAGGATTCATCACTCATAAGCCTAGTACCTTCAGGTATATCAAATGGTGGATCATGACAATCGCCCCCACGCTTATGGGAGCCATCAACTACATCAACCTTATAAACTATTAGGTGCATGTAGTAGCCAATAGTGCCTTGGAATAGGTTAGCCCTTTTATTTGTATTTCATCTTTAAAGGAGAGTGAAAGTCTTTAAAGAACATGGTTAAGCATCCTTAATGTAAGCATAAATGTTACCTTGCCCCTTTTGATGTAATTATCCCCACATGTTAATACTTATGTGTTTCCTCTTCCCTGCCATGTAAATATTTTTTATGTACATCCCTCTCTCCTTAAATGGATTTTGTTCCTTGCTTCTACATATTTCTTCACATAATGGAAAAAGTTCTACCTTATAGTACCTTTGTGTGTATATTCTTTCAAGACTTTAACTTTTCTTGGTTTAAGGTAACCCTATGCATTCTTTACCCCATGATGATATAGGAATGAGATCCCACCTACAAAAGATTTATTAAACCTTATGTGTGGGAGGAATGAAGTTTATAAGGATTTCATGTAAAATGATTTGTGCATAACATGCATCGATTACTTGTTCATGTATCATACTAATAACCCTTATCTTGCAGCCATCATAACTCCATCTTAACCCTTATGGAAGAGAAGGGACAATTGATTCGCTAGAAAGAGTAAGACTCTAAGTCCAAGCTAGAAATTCGACCCAATCATAAAGTCAACCATACTGTCAAAGATTTTAAAGAAGATGATGGCCAGTTTCAATTGCAAGATGAAAGAGAGGATTGTTGAGGAAGTAAACAAGCGTGTCACTGAGATACTAAAAAAGGGGGAGACCTTTACTAATAGAACTGACAAAGGGAAAGCATCGATGGAATCATCCCAACCTGTGGCGATAGATGATGATTTAGTTAGGATGAAAGAATACCATGAAAGCAAGCTTACCAAGGAAGTGGGAAGTATAACTGTCATTCCAAAAAAACTCGTGAAAAGTGCAAAGGAGAACATTTGTTTTGATGATTTTCCAAATAGTTAGAGAAAATACATAAGGCTTTAAGTGCTAAAGGTTTGGAGAAAGGAATAAATACTAAGGAATTACTGGCCCGAAAGTTTGAGATACTACTAGTTAATTTTTGTATGCCTAAATTTCCTAAATTCATAGGAACTCAAGATGCAAAGAGCCATGTCCACTCATATATGTTAATCATGAGGCATCTGAGGTCCCGATGGGCATTATTTTAGAGCTTTTTAAATTACTCGGTCTATAAAAATATGGTACTTCAACTAGCCAAAGACTGTCAGAGAAGACTAAAAAGAATTGGCATCAACTTTCAATAAGCACTATGCTTGTAACTCGAATCTAGAGGTTATATTGTAAGACTTTAAATATTTGAGGCAAAAAACAAATGAAAGCTTTAATGATTACATCAGAAGATGGAAAAAGATGGCTTTAAAGGCAACCATAAGGCCTATAGAGAGAGAATGATTTAGAATGATTATTAAAAAGGCTCTACCTACCATTGGCACTAGAATCAAAGGAATATTGGTCAAGAATTTTGAAGACCTTCGAGAAGCATGCATGCAAGCCGAAGAGTTGAAATCTGAGTTTAGAAGATGGTATGGAAAAAGAAAAAGTGTCTCGTCTCAGCCTCAAACAGAGGGGAACAAGATGGTCGATGTAAAAATGATCAGAGCATCGAGATAATTCATTGATTTGGGAATGCCTTTATCTAACGTATTTAAGAGATTACAGAAGAAAGGACTACTAAAGCCTCTAGTAATGAAACCACCTTATAATTTGCTACCTAAGGAGTATGATGCCAATGCTTACTGAGCTTTTCATAAAAGAGCCAGCCATAGCTCCTATGACTATTACAGATTAAGACACAAGGTTTCGAACCTTATTAACAATAAGACAATTATTCCACCAAATTTTGGAAGGCCTAACATCGAAGGGAACCCTTTCCCAAACATCGAAATGTTTCTTCCCTAAATCAAGGGATATTTATGATAGATTTTGGATTCTCTAAGAAGTTATTATGGCTATTATCGAGAAGGTTGCAAGGGAGACTCTAGTTTTTTGCATAATTAATGCTTATAAAAGTTCAGATAAAAATAAATAAATGAAGAGTAGAGAAAAAGGATGATCCAACTATAAAAAGAGAGTGGTAATGGTAAAGCAAAGAAGTAGGTGAGCCATGTGACATGTAATAAGAAATGCTATCTTAATAGAGAAGTTCCCAAGGAAATAATGGTTGAAAAACAGATAGATGAACCTATATGAAGGAGAAAGAAGATGACAATCCTATTGTAAAATAGTTGAAGAAGATGCCAGCCTACATCAATGTGTGGGAGTTGATCAATACCCTGCAAGAGCATAAGAGGGGCATGTATGAGGTTCTGTCGAGTTTGATTATCTCAAGGGAAGCTATTTTGATGGATGTTATTGCATTAGTGACTAATAAAGGTAAAATCATTTTCTCATATAAGATTTTCCACCAGAAGGAAGGGATCACAACTTGGCCCTATTCATTAGAGCTAAGGTGAAAGGGAAATGTTAAATATAATGGTTGATGATGGATCTGGGATTAACATTTGCCCATCAATATTATTGCATAAATTTTGATTGTCTAAGAAAGATTTTGAGGTTTTTGATAGCATCATTTTGGCCTATGATGATAGTAGAAGGCCAGTTTCAGGAGTATTTAAAATGTTGGTAAAAATAGGCATAGTAGAGACAATGGTGGAATTCACAATAGACATTTCAGTCACCTTCTCGCTTATATTGGGAAGGCTATGGTATCATCCTTTTAGAGTTGTGTCCTTTACTATTAGAAAGTCATGATTCCTTTTAAAGGAGATGTTGCAACCATCTATGTAGGGATTAGAAAAATTATGTTAGCTTTCAGTGTGGTTGTTTCACATCTTTGAGGGTTTCAGGTTGCCAGAGTCACCGACAAATGGGTTGATCCAAAAGTAATAAGGATTATGAAGAACATGAACTTTCTACTAGGACAGAGATTAGGGAAGAATTCTATCGGTATATCAAAGTTCTTAGAGATTCCCTTAATACTATGAGAAATGAACTGGGGTATTGTGGCAAAGATTTGGAGCTAGAAGTAAGGGATTTGCATAAAATATTATCATATTTCTTTATGAAAGAAGGGGAGGCCACTAAGAAAGTCAGACAATAGGCAACCGCGAACAAGGAATCACTGGGCAAAGATATGGATGAACTTAAAAATGTTTTTTTCCAATTGGATGTTGGCGAGTTAGGATAATAGAATTACTAGGACTCATCAAAAGAGGAGAATTATAAAAAGAAGAGAAATAAGAAAGGAAAATAGTTACAAAGACAAAGGATGGTCAAGAATCAATTTGCCTACAATTCTATATGGGTCTTAATTATGTAGTCGTGGAGTGACAAAAAGAAGATCATTGATGAACAGATAGAACCACATGCACTAGATCAAAATTTATGGGCCACTAGGGAAGACCTTACCAATAAGGGGTTTAATTTGACAAAGCAAGGTACACACTTTATAGATACAAAGTGAGAGTATACTAGGCTATGCAAGTTCATTGAGGCTATTTTTACAAGGATAAAATTAAAGGTCATCAAGAGCATGATTATGAACTCCATCGAGGAAGTAAGCGGTAAATGAGTGTAGAGTTTCTATGCCAAAGACTAAGCTTACCATGACAGATGGTGTAACACTTTAAGCAAATTTTTTGAAGATTGAGCTAAGGGATGCCAGATGAATAAAGTTTTAAGGGGGTTGTCAAGGATGTTACCAGTATAGAGAATAGGAAAAAGGCATATCTTGTATAAAATGTTGAACTTGGGTTTTGGGTTGATGAAGTAAAGGGAAAAGAAGAGGAAAAGGCTTAGACCGATGAGGTTTAAGTCAACCAATTAAATGAAAAGGACTTTCTTACTACTTCTGATGTTTTTGTTTCCAATCTCTTTGAGGACGATAATGTATTTCTTTCTAAGTTTAAGTCAATAATGATAAGTTTGCTTACTTATGTGATGTGTTTTCTTATTGTAGTGTGCATAACACACATAATTTTATGAGCATATTAACATTAATTTTACACATACCATTGCATTTAACCTTGGCACATAAAATCTAAAAGTCTTGCTCATCGCCAGTGACATCATACTACAGGAGTAAAGGAAGTTCGAATAGCCACTTATAAAATATCAGAGGTTTTTTTCTTAGATGTATGAAGACATGATAGGGATTGACAAGCGTATTGCAAAATACAGACCCATATTTGAAACCAGTAAAACAGAGGCTTTAAAGAATGAGACCTAAGTGAGCCTAATTGGTTAAGGAAAAAGTAGCAAAACAATTGATGCCAAGTTCTTAGAGGTAGTAGATTATCCCAAATTATTGGCCAATATAGTGTCAATATTTAAGAAGGATGAGAAAGTAAGGATTTGTATCAATTATAAGGATCTGAACAAGGCATACCTAAAGGATGATTTTCCTTTACCACACATAAACATACTAGTGGATAGCGTCGCGACTTAGGTTATGTATTCCTTTATGGGTGAATTCTCTGGGTACAACTAGATTCTCATGGCTATCATAATAAGGTGAAGAGAGCTTTTATTACAGAATGGGGTACGTACTGCTATAAGGTAATGCCATTCAAGTTGAAGAATGCAGGCACAACATACCAGCATATAGCAGCTGCCCTATTGCATGACTTGATCTACGAAGAGGTGGAAGTGCATGTGGAAACATGATGGTGAAGTCAGAAACTGGGGAACGACACTTTGAAGCTCTGGAGAAATTTTTGAAGAGGCTTAATAAGTATAACTTAAGATTAAATCCAAAGAAGTGCATATTTAGAGCCACCTTTAGAAAGCTATTAGGACATGTGGTTCTCAAGAAAGGAATCAAAGTAGATCTAGATAAGGTAAGGGCAATTCAAGATATGTCTGTACCTAAGACCAAAAAGGAGATTTGAAGTTTTCTAGGTCACTTACGGTACATTTGCCAATTTATAACAAGATTAACTTCCATTTGTGAGTTGATCTTCAAACTGTTGAGGAAGGAACAACCAGTGGAGTGGAATGGATAATGCTAAAGAGCCTTCAAGAGAATAAAAGAGTAGCTAGCTAACTTGCTAGTATTAAAGCCATCGAAGATTAGAAAACCATTAGCTTTATATTTAATAGTAAAAGACAGTTTTGTTAGTGCAATGTTAGCTCATGAACATGGAATAGGAAACAAACATGTGGTGTACTATATTAACAAGAAGTTGTTGTCTTATGAAATGAAGTACAATTAAGTGGAAAAGACCTGTCTAGTACTAGTTTGGGTGACAAAGAAGCTGAGGCATTATTTTCAGTCATATTCCATAGAAATGGTTTCAAAACTTAATCTAATTAAGTACTTACATGAGGCTCCTTCTTTGATTGAAAGATTGGCAAAATGGTTGATCTTATTAATTGAATTTGATATTAAGTATGTAGTTAAGAAGGTGGTCAAAAGAAGCAATTTCAAAGTACTTGGCATAGTAAACCATCAAAGAATGAGCATCTAAACTTCCTTAATTCCTGGATGTAGGGTTAGGAGTAATAGAGCCCTAGGGCTAGAGAGTGTACTTTGATAGAGCTATAAATAAGAAAGGGGCAGGTGTATGGGTAGTTATGATCTCACCACAAGGTGAATTCTTTCTTATAGCCAATAAGCTCAATTACAAGGTGATTAACAATATGGCTAAGTATGAAGAATGTGCACTAGGACTCGCACTCCTAAAGCAAATAAAAGTTAAGATAGTAGAGGCATTTGGTGACTCACTATTGGTTATTTCACAGGTAACGAAAGAGTGGGAACTGATAAAAGAACATTTAGGCCTATATCTGGATGTAAAGGAGATGGTGCAAAATTTTCAAAGAGTCACATTCCATCATTTGCCAAGAGAGAGAATGCAATGGCCGATTAGCCACCTTAGTCTTTATTTGGGATGGGCCAGAGGTGATGCCTATAAAACTATTAATCACACTTTAATCAAGGATGCCTTACTATATAGGTAAAGGGTGATGCAAGTATTAGTAGAGAACCACCCTTGGTATTTTGATATACAAAGGTATTTGGAAAAATGGCGAATACCCCAAAAAAGCTGAGAAAAAGGATAAATATGTGATATGAAGGTTATTTTCACAGTTTATGGTTTATGACAGGGTAGCGTACAAGAGAATGCTCATTGGAGTTCATTTACGGTGCGTGAAAAGGAGGCTAGTAGGATCATAGAAGAGGTGCATCTAGGGGGTTTGTGGTCCCCATAAGAATGGTAAAGTTTTGGCAAAAAAATTTTTGAGATTGTGATATTATTGGACACCTATGGAATATGACTGACTATATTTAGAAGGTTCAAAGTTATCACAAATGTCAAGTTCATGGTAGTCTCAATCATCTGCCATTGATAGAGTTGTAGAATTTGACCTTGCCTTGGTGTTAGTTATGTACTTAAGGCCAATGCTTATAATGGACATTTTCTTAATAATGTCATGGTTGCAATTTCATTAAATATCTCTTTTATTTTATGGTTAAATGATAAATTTCATGAATAGTCAATTCTACCTATTATCATCAAGTATGTGACTTGGTAGTAAAACCATTAGCTATAAAGAATTATATTCTATATTATTCATATTAAGTCATTATTATTAGGATAATAATGAAAAAGACTAGTATGTGTTTGGTTGATGACTATATTTTACTAATCATGAATATGTGATATTAAGTCAAACATAAATACATATTTAAGAAACATTGTATTAGATCGACCAACTATGAGAATACTACATGAATTAATAGTGATAAGTGATTCTCATGTTATAGCATTAACTTAATCATCTAACCTAAAAATCACCACAGATTCTAATATGATGAACTTGATATTTTGATATAGTCCAATATGATCTTCAACTAGATGATCATATAGACTAATATTGGACATGCTGTAAATCATATAGAAGAATATGAATGATTAAGAAGGAATTTGTCCATCATATATTTATAAGAAATAAGGAATTTATCTCTCATATATTTATAAGAAATATATTTATGGTCCCCTTATTAAGATAAACTGGCGAGATTATATGACTGTGTGATAACGAATTGATAAATGTTATCAATATCATTTTACATTAGTTTACTTAGAGATCGAGCAAGTATTGAACTATATAAGGATAACATAATTCATATCTTATGTTCAATTGACATATAATGTGACAAAAGGATTATAATACTATTTGTGAAATAGGTTATTTCGGATTATTAACCTTCAAATAATTTGGGTAGTCGTAAAGTCTTGCTAGAGGTCATTTATGACTTGTAGAAATAAGTTTTGGGTCACTGCCAACATTATGTGAACCTACAAGTCGCATATATAAAATAGGCCTAAAATGAAATTAGATTTTTACTACTCTTTATTTATAATTACAATAATTAGAGATATTATCTAAAATTATTAGATATCTATTTTATTTTAAAACGGTTAAAATGAAATAGGATATTATTTTATATCTTTTAAGATACATTATTGGCATAGTATATCTTATTGGTTAATATATATATATACACACACACACACATGTTTTTAGGGTTTTTTTATATGAAAAGAGCGTATTCACGTTTTCCTTTAGCAAATAAAAAACGTTTAGAGTGAAAAATCTTAGTGCTAGCGCAACCATATTTTGGAATTAGCTTGTTCGTGTGGATACCTAGAGAGGTTGATCATCCTTTGGTGAAGCCTTGATCCAACTTCAAGCTTGAGGTAGGGTGTTACTGGTGTAAGCCCCCTTTTAGCCTTCCAACAAATCTATGATCTCATGTCTGAATTGGTAAGATTTGCATCCTTTTCTTTTAATTTAATGAAATCGCATGGATCCTTAGTGGGACACTTTATTGAAAATTTTTATTTTTCAGTGCATTTGTTTTACAAAACCCAACAATGGTATTAGAGAATTCAATTAAATTGAATTTGATGTTGTTTTGTGTATAAGTGTTATATATATGAACATGGATGTGATTATTTAAAAATTGTTTTCAAAGATTTGTTGTAAAACGATTAGTTTAAGGGTGTTTTGAGGAAACTATATGGAAAACATAAATAATGCATTGATTTAATTAATGTGTTTTAGGGTTTAATGTGATTAAAGTTTTGATAGTGTTAATTTGATTAACACAATAACTATTTCTTATAATATGTAATTAATATTATTAAAGCAACATTACAAGATTCATTATTCTATTTTTCATCTTGTTAATCATGGCGAATTTGTTTAATTGTTAAAAGTATGATAATCTGTTTTGAATATATTCATAAATTTTATAAGGTCAGTTTAATCGTTAAATATTAATAATTTGTTATGAATGGATTAATAAATTTCACAAATCTATAGTGTTAGATAATGATTAATTAGTTATGTTATGAATAAATTAATTAATCTAAATGACTAAACCTAATAAAATTTAGGCAGTGACTCATACGAAAGAGTAAGGTAACTCGTTTACCTTTCGGGGATGCTGCCCCTTTGACCCTCGCTCGCTGACTGATCAACGGGACTGTCGTAAGAGGCGTTGCCCCTTGGACTCCACTGGGGAAACTGCCCCTATGCCCTTGAAAGGATTCTTCATATATTGTTTATTACCCTAACATAATTTGTTTAGCATGTATGGATGTTTATGATTATGTGTTATGCATGATTTATGGCATGACCCTTTAAACCAATGTGATTGGCTTTTTAATTTCTCCATTTTTTAATGGTTGTAATTTCTAAAATGCAGCATCTGTGTCGTTTAATTTTGTGGTAATCATTTATTTTATTAATAATAACAAAATAGTATAGATTATTATTCTGTAAATTACAAGTTGTAATGGAGATCTTTTGTGACTCTTAAGGTACAAGATGGTGATTTTCAAGCATAAGGTGGTGACCATTGATGGCAACCTAGGACAATCCCTGGAGATGAAGATTTACCCCTAGGAATGACCTTTTAATCTTCATATTGATTTGTGAAGATCAATTTAGATTAAGGGTCATGCAACAACACGTTTATTTGTTTTATTGTTATGTATGGATCTTTATGATGCAAAACATGTGATGTATGATTTGCAACATAAAATACATAATAGGTTAAATTGGTAAGATCCCTTAATAAGAATAAGTCATGAAAAATGCCTACCATGATTCAAACACTTATCGAGATTTTTATTCCTAAATATAGGTTTTGCCAAAGCAAAGTATATTAGGCCATCTTTGTAAGACAAGATGGATAATGATGATATCTATAAGTTTGAAATGGTTAGACTTAACTAAGTTACCAAAATGGTTTTGAACCTAGGGCATAAAATGGGATTAGCTGCGACATTTGATGTCAATATCCCATAGTTATCCAAGAGTTACACAAGACGTAATTAGTAAAGTGTTACCTACTTAAATAATCAAATTTTAAGTGATAAGCCAAAGCATAATTAGAATTAAGTGAAATATGGATCTTGGGCCACTAAATATTTTAATTGATGATAAATTCTATTTTAAGGGTTAATGAATTAATAAAATTTTAGCAGGAGTAATATTTAATAAAATGTTAAATGTACTTTGTATATATTTTTATTATGGATTATGGCTTTAAACAATACCCTTAATTTATCACTATGATCGATCCTTGAGAAGGATAGATTAAATGGGACAATTTCTTTGACAGATACAAAAACTTGA
This sequence comes from Omphalea diandra, assembly GCA_949677035.1. NCBI lineage: Eukaryota > Viridiplantae > Streptophyta > Magnoliopsida > Malpighiales > Euphorbiaceae > Omphalea > Omphalea diandra. The sequence continues at coordinate 5,746 of CATIWR010611946.1, read as the reverse complement.
GAATTATTGTCATGCAGGAAACAAAGGATTATGTCCTAGATCAGCCTATCCTCGAAGAGCCTACTACTAGTACTCCAAGAGCCCAAAGGGATGCTTACACTAAGCATCTTAATGACTCAGTGAATATCACTTGCGTCATGATTGCTAGCATGGAATCAGAGCTTCATAAGTAATTGATGGAAATAGAGGCTTATACTATGGTGAGTCATCCAAGGAAATGTTCCAAAAGAAGGCTCAAATTGAAAGGTTCAATACCATTAAGGCTCTACTCTCATGCAAGCTAGGAGTTGGCAACTTAATTAGTCTTCATGTTTTAAAGATAAAGGGTTCTCTTTATCACTTGCAAAAACTTGGTCATGCCATTAGCTAAGAGTTAGCTACTAACATAATTCTTTAATCCTTGCCTAATGCATATGATGCATTCAGTATGAAGTACAACATGCATAATATGGAGAAAAATGCTTCTGAATTGTATGGGATGCTTAAAACTGTTGAACTGAACATCAAGAACAACACCAAAGAGGTTTTGATGATTAATAAGACGAAGGGTATAAAAAATAAGGGAAAGGAAAAGAAAAAGGCTACAAAGGACTTAAAGAAGCCCAAGCCTAACTATAAGCCCAAACCTCCAAAGGAGGGAGCATGCCATTTCCATAATGAGCCTAGTCATTAAAAGAGAAATTGCATGCTTTATTTGGACGATCTGAAAAAGAAAAGAGACATTCAAGTTATTACACTAGGTATATAGATTATAAAAGACAATTTATCTTCTTATGAATCCATTTATTAGGAATTAGATACTCGATGTGGATCTCACATTTGCAATAATATGCAAGGTACCTTTGGCCAAGGGCGAGGTGAACCTACGAGTTACGAATAAAGTAAGAGTTATTGCCTTAGTTGTAGGAATTTATGAGTTAGCTTTGATTAGTGGACTTGTTTTGACATTAAATAATTGTTATTATGTTCCTACTTTGAGTAGGAATATTATTTATGTTTCTTGTTTAAACATGAAAGGTTTTAGTTTTTTTATTAAGAATAATAAATGCTTCATTTCTTATGATGACATGTTTTATATTTATGCTCATCTATCGAATAGTCTTTATGTCATAAATCTTGAAAGCAGAAATATTGAGTACATCTATAATATCGATACCAAGAAGCAAAAATATAATAACTCAAATTTTAATTATCTTTGGCACTGTCATTTGGGCCACATAAATAAGAAATGTATATTAAAGCTCCAACAATATGGACTTTTGAATTCATTTGATTTTGAATCATTTGAAACATGTGAATCTTGTTTATTGGGTAAAATGACTAAGGCCCCTTTCATAGGGCATAGTGAAAGGGCTAATGACCTATTGGGCCTAATACATAACGATGTATGTGGACCATAAGTTCAAATGCTAAGGGAGGTTTCCAGTACTTCATCACTTTCACAGATGATTATAATAGTGATGGCTATATCTATCTTATGAAACATAAATCTGAATCTTTCAAAATGTTCAAAATTTTGAAAAATGAAGTACAAAACCAACTTGGTAAAAATATTAAAGCACTTTGATCAAATTGAGTTGGTGAATATTTAAGCCAAGAATTCATTGATCATCTTAGAAATTATGGGATAGTCTCATAACTAACTTCGCTAAGAACATCACAGTGGAATGGTGTATTTGAATAAAGAATTTAAACCTTATTAGATATGGTTTGATCTATGATGAGTCAGACAGATCTTCCAATCTCTTTTTGGGGTATCCTTGGAAATTGTTGCATTCATACTAAATGGAGTTACATCCAAAGCAGTTTTAAAAGACACCATAGGAGATATAGACTGGGAAATATCCCAGTTTGTCTTTTCTAAAGATTTGAGGTTGTGATGCTTATGTAAAACATCAAATTTTAGATAAATTGGCACCTAAATCAGATAAATGCTATTTTGTGGGATATCCTAAAGAAACTTAAGGATATTACTTTTATAGTACTTTTAAGAACAAAGTGTTTGTTGTTTAGGATTATGTCTTTTTAGAAAGAGATTTATGTTGAAAAAAATAGTAGGAGTAGAGTTAAACTCAAAGAAATTTGAGAACCACAAGATAGTGTTGAACCACTTATGGAATCTTAATAAGATTCAAAAGTGGTTGTTAAACCTGCATAAGTAACAAAAGCTCCATGAAGGTATATAAGAACACGTCAGATACCTAAGAGATATGGATTTCTCTTAACTGACAATAAAAAAGTGATGCTTGTAGACTCTACATCCTATTAAAAGGTTGTGGATAGTCCAGACTCTGAGAAATGGCTAGAAGCCATAAAGTCTAAAATGCAATCCATCAAGTATAGACTTCGATTGATTCATCTGATAAATTAAAAACTATTATGTGAAAATGGGTTTTTCAAAAGAAAACAAACATGGATGGCAATGTGCATACCTATAAAGCAAGGCTAGTTGTAAAAGGTTACAAGCAAACACATGGTATAAACTATGATGAAACCTTTTCACTAGTTGCTATGCTTAAATCCATTCAGATTTTCCTTACCATAACAACATACTATGAGTATGAATATGGCAAATGGACATTAAAACAACATTTCTTAATGGAAATCTTCTTGAGGATGTGTATATGACACAAGTAGAAAGTTTTGCTAGTCTTGAGAATTCTAGAAAGGTTTACAAGCTTTAAAGGTTCATTTATAGATTGAAGTAAGCTTCTCAAAGTTAGAATCTTCACTTTGATGAAGCAGTCAAAGAGTTTGGTTTCATAAAAAAAATAAAGATGAGCCTTGTGTTTACAAGAAAGTTAGTTTTCCTTACGTTTTATGTTGATGACATATTACTCATTTAAAATGATATCCTTACTCTATAAAATGTTAAATTATGGTTAAGGAATTTTTTTTCAATGAAAGACTTAGGAAAAGCCACCTATATCTTAGGCATTATGATCTATACGAATAGATCTAGAAGGCTTATTGGACTAAGTTAGAGTACACATATTGATAAGGTACTGAATAGGTTTAGTATGCAAGACTCTAAGAGAGGCTTTTTACCAATGTCTCATGGCATAATTCTTAGCAAGACTCAGTGTCCACAGACATAAGATTCCATATGCTTCTGTTATTAGATCTATCATGTATGCCATGTTATATACTCAACTTGATATCTCATATGTACCAAGTACAATAAGTAGGTACCAGTCAAATCCAAGTGAAAGCCATTAGTCAACTGTTAAGAATATCCTTAAGTACTTGAGAAGAACTAAGGATGCATTTTTAATATGTGGAGGACATGAAGGTAAGCTATTTGTAAATGGTTACACAAATGCTAGCTTTTAGTTTGACAAGGACAATTTTCTATCACAATCAGGTTACGTGTTTTATTTGGATGGAGTTGCAATGAGTTGGAGAAGTTTAAAGCAAGACATCATGGTCAATTCGACAATAGAAGCTGAGTATATAACCCCTTTCAAAAGTAGCTAAGGAAGATATTTAGATCAAGAAATTTATCACTAGACTGGATGTTGTTGCTAGTATTTCTAATCTAGTGGACTTATAATATGATAATAATGGAGCCATAACACAGGTTAAGGAGCTAAGATCACATCAGTGATCCAAACACATACTTAGGTGTTTTCATCTCATTCGAAAGATCATTGAGAGGGGAGACGTGAAAATATGCAAAGTGCCAACAAATGACAACATTATTGATCCATTCACTAAACCACTATCACAACCAAAGTATAGGAGTCATGCTAGGTTAATGGGTATTATACATAATTTCGATTGAGCCTAGTGTAAGTGGGAAACTGTTAGCCATATGCCCTAGGCTAATGCTTATAATGGATATTTTCTTAATAATGTCATGGTGACAATTTTATTAAATATCTCTTTTATTTATGGCTAAATGATAAATTCCATGAATAGTCAATTCTAATGGGTCATCTACTAGGACTAGTGCATAATGCTTTCCACCTAAGGTAGCACTTATGATGGGTCCTATCAAGTCCATATGAATAAGTTGAAGGGGTTTAGTTAAACTTACAACATTTTTGGCTTTGTGAGAGGCATGGTGTTGCTTCCCCATTTGGGAAAGACCACATGTCTTGTCTTTAGAGAAATTTAGCTTGGCAAGTCTTTCCATAACTTTCCTTTGGATAGGCTTTGAAGAAGATCCATGTTTGCATGTCCAATCCTTCTATGCCATAACCAAGCTTCATTGCTCAAAGACATAAGACACTTAAAAGATTGGTTAGCCAAATTGTCTAAGTCAATTGAGTAGGTATTGCCTTTCCTTTCACCCTTGAAAATAACCTCATCATCCACTAAAGTGGTGACTCTACTTTCCCTAGGATCAAAGGTGACTTTATTACCTTTGTCACATAATTGACTCACACTTAATAAATTATGTTCCAAGCCACTAAGTAAAAGAACATTATCAATTAAAGAACATCCATCCTTACCAATGGTTCCAATGCCTTACCTTACCCTTGGCATTGTTACCAAATGTGACATCTCCACTTTCTTTTTCTTTTAATGTCGTGAATAGCTTTCTATTTCCAGTCATGTGCTTGGAACATCCATTATCCACATGCCACTTGCTTGATTTGGCGGTTGCCACATTCCCCTACACAACAAAAGTGAGTTACCTTTTCTTAGGTACCCAAGCATACTTGGGTCCTAGGGGGTTAGAGTTTGAAGGGTCCTCTAATTTGAGGTGAGCCTTCCTAATGAAACAATGAATATTAAAATGCCCATATTTCATGCAATAATGGCATTGGAGTTTAGACTTATGAGTCTTTCTCCTATGCACATATTTAGTATGAGTAGGGGGCCTTCTCATACCTTGTTCATGTGAATGCATGCATATGCATGTATGATGAGTAGAAGCAGAAAATTTTTTATGAGAATGAACATGCTTTTTGTTGTAGATATAGGCATGGTAAGCTCTTTGAGTCTTAGCTCTTAAGCTTTGGGGAGCCTTCCCTTTGCCCTTAGGCTCAGGAGGCTTAGTGCTAGGAGCACTTTTCTTACCAATTACCTCAATGCTTAAGGTTTGAGGTTGTGAAGCCCTAACAAATGTAGTTTGAGATGATGAGGCGGCTCCATTGAAGCCTAAACCATGTCTAACTAGTGGTGGTCTTTGTGACATAATCAAAGTGTCCAAGGCTTCTTTTCCTTTATAGAACTTAGAGATTGAGCTTCTAAGCTCAATGACTTCTCCTTTAAGGGTGTCATTCTCCTTTCTTAATGAAGTCATAGAAGAAGATGAAGTGGAAAGTGTTTCTACAGATTTTTTGAGTTCTTCATTAGAAGTCCTAAACTTATTTACAAGATCGCTAAGAGTCTTGTATTCATCTTCTAATTTTGAACACCTTTTCTTATAAATTTTTACTTGTGACTTGTACTTGTCACATCTCATGGTTAAAGCCTCTAGAAGCTCTTCATCTATCTCATCAAATTCAAAATCAAAATTAGAATGAGAAGAAGTACTTACCTCATTTGAAAAATCTGCTTGTGCCATGAAGCATATGTTGGCAACCTCTCATTCTTCTTCTTCTTCACTTGAACTATGACCCCAAGTGGCTGAAAAACTTTTCTTCTTCTCCTTGTCCCATCTCTTCTTCTTCTTTAGTTTGGGATATTCATACTTGATGTGGCCTTGCTTGCCACATTCATAATAAGTGACTTTGTTGGATTTCTCTGTTGGATTAGGAGTTGTCTTCTTGAAGCCTTTTCTTTCCTTTCTTCT
>CATIWR010611755.1:0-13833 GCA_949677035.1 Omphalea diandra | reverse complement strand
TTGGGACAATCATGCTTGATGTGGCCTTGCTTGCCACACTCATAACAAGTGACTTCATTTGATTTCTCTCTAGGATTAGGAGTTGTCTTCTTGAAGCTTCTTCTTTCTTTTCTCCTTCTAATTAACTCCTTGGTCCTTTTTAAGAGCATTGTTAGCTCTTGTTCTTCATTATCACTTTCTCCATCATTAGAGGTAGTTTCTACTTCTTTCTCCTTTAATGAGAATTTGAATGCCAAGGTTCTCTTCTCAAGTTTTTCAGATTTTTCTTCTTGACTCCTCATTTTCTTCATCTCCTCATCTTTCTTTAAGGCTAACTCATGAGTTAAGAGTTTGCCTATCAAGACATCTGTTTGCACCTTCCTTATTTCTGGATTGGATTCTTGAATACTGCACGCTCTAGCACCAAACTTTTCAAGAGATAAAGATGTCAAAATTTTGGAGTTTACCTCATGATTTGTGAGAATCCTTCCAAACTTCTTCATATTAGTGACGATTGCTAGGAGTCTGTTGGTCATGTCGGTGATGCTCCTATTCTCCTTCATCATGAACAACTCCCACTCCATCACATACATTTCTAGCCTGTTGGATTTCACCAATGTGGTGCCTTCATGATAGTTCTCCAACGCTTTCCATATCCCATGAGTTGTTTGGCAATGTTGTACTTGTCCAATCTCTTCTCTTGAAAGAGAGCTTAGAACAATTGTCATAGCTCTCTTGTTCTTGCCATTTGATCTTCTATGTGATTCAACCCACTCTTCTCTTGGAATGAGTTCTTCACTTCCATCCATTACCTTGGTAGGTGGCTTCCATTCTTTGACTACAATATCCTAGAGATCCACCACATCTGTGTCAAAGTAAATTTTCATCCTATACTTCTAGTGACTATAGTTAGCTCCATCAAAGTAGGGTTTGAGGTGTATGTGGATTCCTTCTTGTGCCATGATCTTTATTCACCCAATGAAGGTTTGATTGTGAAACCAGGCTCTGATACCACTTGTTGGCCCTCAGCACCAAGAAGGGGGGTTAAAATGGTGTATAAAAATTAAAAATAAAAGAGTATAGGAGAAATGAAGGAACATGAATTATGGTGGTTCGGGCATAATTGACCCTATGTCCACTCCCTAATTCTCAGTAGTTGGGTATTCCACTAACTATCAATAGTGTTTTCAAGCTCACACCAAACTTTTACACTTGTGTTTTCTAAGGCTCACACAATAACTTTTTCACTTGTGTTTTAGAGGCTCACACAACAACCTCTCTAGAGTGTTTTAACAGGCTAACACTACAACCTTTACAAATGGTGTTTATGCTCACACCAAACAATCAATTAAAGAAGAGAAAAGATTGAGAAGCAAAATTGTAAGAGTTTGGTTATGAAGTTATTAATTCTCTTGCATTTACATCTGTTTGGTGAGGTATTTATAATCTCTACCCACCAAAGAGATGTTGTAATAAAACTGGTACAAGATCTTCAAAGTGTGCTAGACAGATTTTTGCATTAAATGCTTGACAGTCTCAATTCGCGGTCTCTACTATGCTTTCGCGGTCACAGAATTTTGAATTCCTTAAGGAAAACTTTGTTTGTGTCTAACGGCTGGTCCACGTGGCAACTTCTGATTGGTTTCTTAGAAAAATGTAGTCGTTGCCTTTCACCTACTTTAAAAAGTCGCGATCGCGAGCTTTCTTGTACAGGTCGTGATAGAAGGACGCGAATTAGTCTGTCGAAGATGGTCATCTTCTTCCTCATGATTCGCGGTCGCTACCAACAAGATGCCTCCACGAAATTTGACTTCTAACAATCTGCTAGGACACTTGTCATGCTGTGATTCTAGACTTGTTTCCCTTTTGAGTTACTTCGAAATTCACGGTAGCGATTAGGGCGTGACACACACCGCGAATTCGTCTACCAATTTTGGACTCCATCCTTTAGATGAATCAAGGCCAAAAATGGCTCCGCGATTTCACCTGCCTGACTTCTTGCAAGTCTTCTAATGGATCGTGGTCGTGAATCCAAGGTAGCAGTCATGATTTTGAAGACACTTTACATACTTTGAAGATTTTAAGCTACATCCAACTTCCAACTTAGATGAAAAGTAAAGGCTACAAAACAACACTAATTTGAAACATTAGACATGATCAATCTCCTTTGTCAAGATCAAAAGATCCAAGACTTGGGGTTAACCACCCTAGTCCAACAGATCCAAAGGGTGTCTCTATAGTTCATAGTCTATGATATGGTAAAGTACAAAAGAATGCTCGACGAAGTTCATTTATGGTGTGTGGCAAAGGAAAAGCCAGTAGAGTCATAAAAAAGGTGCATGCAAGAGTTTGTGGTCCATACATCAATGGGAAAGTGTTGGTGAAGAAAATTATGAGATTGGAGTATTACCGGACTACTATGGAACATGGTTGTATTCAAAATGTCTGAAACTATCACGAATGTCAGGTTCATGGTAATCTTAATCTTTTGCTCCTTATCAAGTTATATAATTTGACCTCATCTTGGTCATTTGCAGCTTGGGGCATTAATGTGATAAGAGAAATAAAAGTTACTTCTGTAAAGGGCCATAAATATATTATAGTGGTAGTGGACTACTTTTCAAAATGGGTAGAGGCTGAAGCCTTCAGTAAGCTAGGGGCAAAACAAATGGCACAATTCATCGAGAAAAGACTCAATTGTTGCTACAGTGTGCTTCACCATGTTATCATAAATAATGGTATCCATTTCTAGGTGGAGGTCAAGGTCATGTTAGAAAAATATAGAGTAGCTCACCATAAGTTGTCACCTTACAAGCTGCAAGCTAACAGACCAGTGGAAGTGACAAATAAAAATGCCAAAAACATCTTTACCAAGATAGTTGTAACGTGTAGAGACTAGTCTGAGAAGTTACCATATGCCCTATGGGGTTATCGAATTACAACAATAACTTCGACTGGGTGACCCCATACTTTTCAATATATGTGATGGAGGTAGTGCTACCAATTGAGCTAGAAGTTAAGCCCTTATGAATATTGGTTTAATTTCACATTCCTAAATATTGATGGACGAAAAGTAGATTTGAACAATTGGCTCTACTGGATGAGAAGAGATTGAAAGCCCAATATCATACTCAATTGTATCAGGCTAGGATAGCTTACACATTAAAAAAGACGATTAAGCCAAACATAATAAAGGTTAGTAACCTAGTGTTGATGGCAGTCCGACCATATGCTCAGGATCCTCAAGAGAAGTTCAGACAAAATTGGAAGGGCTCCGATGTGGTCAAATAGATATACTTAGGTGTTGTGGTAAAATTGACATACATGGATGGGAATGAGTTCATTGATCCAATAAACCTCGATAGATTAAATAAGTACTTTGTATGAGGTTTGAGAAAAAATGAAATACCTCGCTAAAACAAAAAATCAAAAGGGTGGCTTAGGCAAAAGTTAAGGGATATATATATATATATATATATGGAGAAAAAAAAAATATAAGCTTGCTAATTCTAAAACTTGAAAGGGCAGTGTAAGCAAAAGTTATAGCAAAAAAATAAAATGCAAGTAAAAGTCGAGAGAGTGTGATGGACCACTAGACTATTCATGAGACAGCCAGACAATAATAGAGAAGACAATTGGATGATCAATAAGATAGAAGCATTGATCAAGGCAATTGAATTATCTCATGTGCCAATATTAAAAGTAGAAGTCATTCACTTAATTAATGTGTAATGTGCAAGATATAAATGACTCATGTTAAGTTTAATATCAAATGGAAGTACATTTTCATAATTAAAGTAAATTAGTCATACATGTTTTTGAACCAAAAGTAAATATAAAATAGTACTTTTTGTGAAAGATCATTGCCTACTATTTGCTAATGTGGCGCATGTAGCTCTAAACGTCATGCAACAAGCCATAAAGTCAGTGTCATTGTCAGGTTGAGGGTCTCGACTAGTGTAGAAGTCATAGATGTGGTAGCTAGGCCATGTAGCCTCAACCTTATCTAGGAAGCACTGAGACAAGTGACCCTTTATAATGGAAGGGATGAATTATACCTCAAATTGAGGAGCACTTAAATGGCGGCATATACAAGCTAGGTTATAAAAGGTGCTAGAATACAAGGGAGGAAGAATGACACAATCCTTATAAGTCCTTAGGGTAACACGCAATAGATCCACCATGGGTAGCTTTTTACAGATGCAATGATAGCAATACGAGACATCGACTCAGCTTAAGTAGCCGCTAGCCTTGATAGATGGTGGTTCGAATGATGTTGTAGGTAATAAAGCCTCGTATCTATAGTTAGGGTAGCCAATAGTCCCAGCCTCTATTTGCAGCCATATCTAAAAATACAAAAAATAAATAAAATCACAAAAAAAAGAAGTAAAAAGAAAAAAATAAGAGAAAAATAATGTGCTCATTAAGTTGAAAACCCAAAGGGCAACCTAAGCAAAAATGAGTGGCCCGCTGGATTGAAAACCCTCAAGGGCAATATAACCAAAAAATTAGGGTTTGAATAAAATAACAATAAAAGTAAATAATAAATAAAAAAGATAAATATAATAATAATAATAATAATAATAATAATAATAATAATAATGTGAGAGGAATTCTTACCTAAAGCAACAATTGGTTCCCTGTGAAGTGATCATTGATACTAAGGGTTTCTCTATTTGGACCCATAATGCTCTTGCCTAAGATCATTGGTATGGGGATCCTCCTAGATTTGACTCCCTCTAGAAGTGGTAGAATTTGTAGATCAATCTCCTCATCCTCACTCTACACCAAATACTCACCCAATAGAATGATAACACGATATGGGCTTGGGCCGCCTGAGCATGGCTCCTAAGGGAAAAAGAGTAAGAAAATGAGCCATAAGGATTTTTTGCTCACCTAACATGCACTAAGGTACTTCCTCATACCGCCTGTCAAACAACTCTAACATCTTTAGAATATTATGGTAGTCCAGCTAAGGCAGCCAATTGGGTTTGCAGCGGTGATGCAATAGTTAAGAATGGCGCCAAACTCCTCTAATAGGGGGAAGGCCCCTACATCCCTAAAATGGAAGGCATGGGTGGTGGAATCCTATAAATCGTAGGCTGACTATAAGAAATATGCATTGAGACAAACATAAGGCTGATAGTGAAGAGAAGATAAGCCATCCCATGGTAGATCAGGCTAGATCTAGAGTTGGAGAGATCTTAGAAATACTCCACATATTTTAAAGGCTAAAAATGGTAGTTGTGAGGAGCAAATTTGAAATGAGGTATTTATATAACAAGCTGAGGGTGATGAATGCTTAATAGGTGAAAATAGCTCAATAGCTCTATATAACCATGACTAGGCCTATGCATCCATCAAGCAGGTCTATACCAACCTCATGTTGAGTTATACAACCCCACCAATTCTTAGAAAATTATTAGCAGTCTCCCATTCGCACTTTGGATATAAACATCATTTGTACCTATTTCGCAAGCACATATATAAGCAAGTACCGACTAATGGTTCAACAAACGAAAATGTAAAATTGAAAGTCAAAATCATTCTTTTCCTTGTTTTATTAAAAAGTCAAGAATCTCAAAGTTTGATAAAGATCGAGCCAAAATCATATTGGCATAACCTACAAAGTCCTAAAACCTAAGCAAGCATACAAAACTGGGGCTTTCAAATCGCCCAATGAAACTTTACAACTATGCAAAAACATCAATCAAAGTTTATTGTATTGAAATGGAAAAGGGAAAAAGGAAAATGTCCTAAAAGCTAAAAAGGGAGAGGAATGTCTAGGGCTCAACTATCCCCACCTTTAGAAGGAGTCACCTCATAATCCTAGGCTTCTTCATTTGTCTCCACATATCTATGCTCTACAATCACCTAAGCCAAGGTTTCAATCTCTACCTTCATCTCCATTATGCATTGATTCTTATCTTTAATCTCATGGTTTAGGCGTTAGATCATCTCTTGTAAGAAACACAAGAGTTGGGATAGGTAAGAACCAAAACATACAAGGCACAAACTAAGAATATGCATGCATACATTGCTTTTGCATTCATTGTGTGTACTTTTTCTTTCTGACTTATATAGAGCAAGTTTGTTGCATCACGACCCTCTTTAGGGCAGTGATCAGATAGACTATAGCCTTGAGCTAGACATAAGGAATCTGCAAAAAGGGAAAAAGAAGCATCCTTAGCAACAAAGCCTACATCATAAGCAAGGTAAAAGGAAGTAAAGAAAGGAATACTTACGTGGGTAGCTTTGGTCAACTCGAACATGCAAATGGATGGAGGGATCTATATGAACATCATAGAGCCCATCAATGAAGTCATACTAGGCTATCTGACATAGAAGCCAGGTCACCCACTACTACGGGCTCTACACCCCCCGAAGTCAATCTACATGCCCATTAATGGCATCAAACAGTAGCTATGCTAGACACAAAAAAGAAAGTGATAGGTCTTTGAGTTGCTTATGTAGTGGTGCCTTGACCCTTATGCTAAAGGACAATCCCTTCATTTGCTGCGTGTCAAAGAAATGCTTAAATAGTCACCCCCGATAAAGGGAGACTCTTGATAAGTTCTCCAATCATCCAAGACCTATAGGGGGTCCTATCAAAGTTAGCTACTCCTCTAGCGAAAAACAAATGTTACAGCAAGCTTCATACCCTCTATATCCCTCCTCTAAAATAGGCATGTAAGCAGACACTACTAGATAGGATGTGCATCCAAGCCCTTACACCAATGAAAGATGTGCTCACCCAAGTACCACTCTCAAATAGAGGGGCCCACCATTAGTCAATGATCATAAGAAATAACCTCTGCCTCTACGATCTGCAATGGTCGCATCTTCATAGGACCACTCCAATCGAGGTATAGTTACAGTAAAGACAAAAAACCACTATAAGGGTAAAACCAGATAATAATAGAAAAATAATCATAACTTACATAATTTTATCCATGTGTGAGAAAGTACTTGGTTAAGAGTGATAGTGTTCAGACAAGCGTGTCTGTCAACAATAGCAGACTATGGGTACACTGCACCACTCCATGTAAGACATAAGGGTAGCCACCCTCAACTTCAGCCTCGGGATCAATCCCCTGTAGCAAGCCTAGCTCAATACTCCCTGTCTGTCAATAAATGCGACATAAATTCCAAAACAATAGAACGAGACCAAAACGTAAAAAAGGAATTTAGAGATACTCACAATTAGGGCCCTCTAAGTACCACACATGCACCCCTTACCTCAAGAACACCGATCAAGATATCGATAAAGGTATGCCAATGCTACATACCCCTAGTTCAAATAATAAAGTAAGCTCAGATCCTTCAATATCGGCATCATAGAAAGCTAGACACATTAGAGGCATTTGAGAAAATAACCCTAACAGAGCATATAGAATGAAGCATCGCAAATGCTAATCGATCACCTAATCAAAACTGTCATTCATGACCTGGGCTGCATAAGCTTGAATGTTAGACCTTGACACAGTCCTGCTCCCCTTGCGTTAGGGATCGCATCCAAGGACTTTCAAGAAATAATCCATCTAAAGTACTAGCTCGTGCATGTTAGAGTCAGTAGGTAAAGGAACATTCGCAAGCGCAGACTAATAAAAAATGCTAAGTCTTTAGGTGTGATCGTCAACTCTGTGATTAGGGGAAGGTAAAAGATGGATCTTATCCATCCACTACTCGAGGAGAAAGTGTGTCATTGTTGGATTGATCTTCAAGGCCTCTTCCAGTAGCATGCACAAGAAACTCCATATCTTGGTCCTCTTTACCTGAGCAACGACCTGACGGTACGTTGTGCGAATCCACTCCTCAGCAAGGCCCACAGCCTTGTCTCCTATTTACAAGGCAACAATCCCATATAAAAAGAAGAGTAAAAGGAATGTGAAAAAAAAAAGGTTTACACATTTATCAAGATCAAAGACGAAGAAATCAAGGAAGTCCAAATTTAGGGGTAGAAAAGCAACAAGTCCTAGTCGTTATGGTTTATTCAAAATAGTTGAGAAAAAGTTATAAGCAATTTAAAAGAAAAACTTAGATCTAATTTAGCATCGCGAGTTGACAAATCAATAAATGAATAAATAAATAGATTATTTATAATTTTATTTATTTATCTCAAGTATGTACCTTAATTTCTCATTGACTATTCCAGTATTTAATTTCAATATTCCCTTGTGCAAGTCATAAAACAAAGCCCAAGTGCATGCAAATTGAGGCATTTGACTAAACTAACAAATAAAAAATAAAATTTTACTAAAAGTAAAAGGTGAGTGTTTTAAAGGTAATCTCTAAATATTTGATGAGCTAACCTAATGTTCACAAGCAAAAAAAGGAAAATGAAAAGAGAGAGGATGAGCGGCGTAAATGAGGAGAGTAACTTTCAATGGGGTATATATAGTGAACTAGGTATGTATAACCTTGGGTAGTTTGTACAGACCTTATGTCTCTACAACCATCTTTCAAGTTATTGCCCTTTAGGACAGGAAGGCCTGAATTAAGCCATTTGAGCACCACTTTCCTTTAGCCTTTCAAGCTCCAATTCTTTTAACTTATCCCAACCTAAATGTGTTCCTTTAAGCCTAATTCTCGTCCATTTATTAGAAAGGCCTTACACAAACCTCAAAATAGTCATTTTACCAAAATGCCCAAGCATCCTAAATAGCTTCCAAATACCTAATTTACCAAAATACCCTTAGATTCCTAAATAGCTTTTTGAAAGAATTTACTAAAATGCCCCTAGCTTCCCAAAGATCCTTCAAATAGTTAATTTACCAAAATACCCTTAGCTTCCTAAAGAGCTTCTAAATAGACAATGTATCAAAGTACCTTTAACTCTCCAAGAAGCCTAAAGTATCGATTCAACAACCCATATCATTGAACAAATTACCAAAATACCCTTCACCCACATTAAGGCGTACAAAGGACTAATCAATGTTCCAAATTATTAGCCAAATTGCCAAATTGTCTTTAGAAATTCTCTAGGGCTAGATGCTGAGTAAATTATCAAAATGCCCTTCAATGACAAAAACGACCACTCTTGAGACTTTGAAAGTATTTTTAAGAGAAATTTCTTCATCCCAGAATACATAACCCATAAAAGCAATTCTTATAACATTGAGATCTAAGTCTATTGTCATGAACCAGGATGGCCAAAAGGGCTACAAAGATATTAATCCAGTTTGGGAATGCCAAAAAGGCTTGAATGACACAAGAACCATTTAGGGGGGGCATACTTGAGCTAGAACCATCAGTCATCAGGACTAAAACACCACAGAAAGAAGATTAAAAAATGTTTGCTACCTACAAAAGAGTTGCTAGAACCACTTTAGTACCTACTGAAAAGTTGCTGAAGCATACAAAACACCTAGTGCATACTAAAGAGCTGCTAAAACCACTTTAGTACTTGCTGGAAAGCTGTTGAATGATACTAAACACCTAGTACCTAAAAGAGAGTTGCCATAACCACTTTAGTACTAGCCAAAAAGTTGTTAAATTATAAAAACACCTGATATTTATTAGAGAAAACCATTTCATCACTTATTGAAAAGATGTTGAAGCATTTAAAACACCTGGTGCCTATTAGAGAACTATCAAAACCACTTTAGCACCTACAAGAAAGCTATTAAAGCATGAAAAATACATAATACATATTAAAGAGTTACTAGAACCACTTCATTACGTGCTCAAACGCTGCCAAAGCATACAAAACACTTAGTATCTACTAAAAAGTTGCTAGAACCTCCTTAATACCTACTAGAGCACTATTGAGGACAACCTTAAAGTCCTAGTACTTACTAGAAAGCTACTAGAACAAGCTTTAGTAGTTGCTCAATGAGCCATTAGAGACTTGTATCCTTTGTTATCCTTACTAATGTTTATGTTCCATAAGTTGCTTTTGTCAAAACTTGTTCAAACAATTATTTCATAAATGTTATTTTCCAAGCCCCACAAAATAGGGGTGCAAATTGTATATTTTGGACCTCTATGTGAAAAGTTCAATGATGAAAATCACTAAATGCATCCCTAGAAATATAAGGGGGAATTATCAAAGGAAGAGATAAAAAGCCTTAAGAAACCTTAGAGGAGCTAAAACTAGGCCTAAGACCAAAGTCTAACATAAAGCCCACAACTAAAGCCTCATCTACCAACTTGAGTCAATGGGCTATATAACCCATTAAGCAGGGTTATAAAACCCAGTAATTAAGGTTGTATAGCCCACATCTAGAGTTGTATAACCCTTCCTTAAACAATGACCCCTATAACCTTATAGAATTTATCTCCCTTTAAATCCTAGTGTTGTAAAACCTTGACAGATGGATGTACAACCCATTCTTGGCTATATAACCAACATGCAAATCATAATTCTAAGAGATCCATTTCCCACTTTATGATTAGATGCAGATAAGTTACAACCAAAACCATTCTTGGCTCTATGAACTCAATCATGACCAATAAATATCCCCTCATTTGAAATGGAGAAAAGGCTAGGACAACCTTAAGGTTACTTTGCCAAATTTACTCTTAAACATCACTTAATACAAAAACCCTAAACCCTAACTCATTTCTAAGGTAGAAAAGCTTAAATATTTGTATTTTGTTTATTTGCTAAGACTTTTAGAGGAAAGTATTATACTTATAAGCCTCTAGGTGCAAAAGAACATTTAAACTCTAAGCATCATATTTTAGGCCTATAAAGCTTGATGATGAAAATCACTGAATACATCCCTAAAAATGAAAGGGGGAGCTACCAAAGGAAGAGATAAAGGCCTTAGGAAACCTTAGAAGAGCCCAAAGCCAAGCCTAAGACTAAAGCCCAACACCAAGCCATAACCAAAACCCAATTTGCTTGCCTAAGTAAATGGACTATACAACCCATTAAGTAGGGTTGTATAACCTAGAAATTAGGGTTGTACAGCCTACATCCATGGCTTTACAACCCTCCTTTAAACTCTAACCCCCATAACCTTTTAGGACTAATCCCTCCTTAAACCTTAGCATTGTACAACCTTGATAGATGGATATATAACCCATCTTAATTATGCAACCTATATAAAAACCCTAATTCTAAGAGATCCATCTCCATTTATGTGATTAGATGTAAACAAGTTATAGCTAGAACCATTCTTAGCTTTGTGTACCCATCTATCAGTTATAAATACCCCCTTACTTAAAGAGGAAAAAAAGGCTTAGACAACTCTAAGGTTACTCTACTAAAATTTACTCTCAAACGTCACTTAGTACAAAAAACCTAAACCCTTTTAGGGCAAAAGTATTGAACTTATAAGCCTTTGAGGGCAAAAGAACACTTAAAGGCATCTTAGGAAAACCATTTTCCCCTTCTTCTTCTTATTTTTCTTTTCTTTCTATTTTTCAAACACCCAAGAATCTAGGGTTGTAAAGGCTTGAATGTATTCTGTAAAGGGATGATGGGTTAGTATTATATAAATAATCCCTTAAGTTGCATATTCGCAGGTCGTCAAGTAATAAAGTGTATGAGTACGAATATCATTCCCATAAGGATTGAGATTAAGTACTAAGTTTCTTGTTCCTTGTCTTATTTAGAAATCTAATATAAAGGAATATTTAAACTAATAATTAAACTAATTAAAATATAAACAAAATAGTTATAAAGAAAATAATCAATATAATAAATTAGACAGGGATTCAACTTCACTTAATGACTTTCTAAGGTATTCCTAAACCTTGTCTAATTGGTTCATTCATCAAGTGCTACTATTAAGTCATTATGGTGATCAATTAATCCCTTTTAAGTAGAAATTGACATACAAGAACATGTTAAGATAAAGATTCCTCAACTCAAGAGCTAGACTTCATACAATTGCCTCACAAAGCAAGACTCTATGGATAACAATGGTTTGTTAAGGTTCCTCAACTCAATAACAAAACAATGGTATTATTCAAGGATCCATTCTATAAAAAGCATGTCTCCATTGTCGATTCATGGAACCAAGATGATTAATGGGCAATCAATCAAATATGAAGCACTTAATATTACTAACACAAATGATGAATGAAATCCAAAAGATTTAGATTAAGGAAAACTAATATAGGTCACACAAGATCCATTTACAACATTAGCATAAAGAAAATTAGCTCATAATATAAGAAAGAAAAGAAGAAACAATCAAACTAATGGTATTTGAAGCCATAGACTTCAATTCTAAAGCTCTTGGATGATTGCCCTTTTCCTCTTATTTCCTAAACCCTTGCTTCATATCCTTGGCTTTTTGGATGGTTATTTGATAACTTAGATCTCTTTTATTAATGGGGTTTTACCTCCTTGAATAGTGTTTTTGAGGTGTTTACTAAGTAGGAAGCTTGGGGGATTGAAAAAGCAAGAATTCAAAAAATATTTGAAAATCCCATTTTTGACTTTCTCATATGCATGACCATGCACTTGGCTATGTTGCATGTTTCTATCTTGTTGAACTTTCATCCTTGTAGGTACACAGCCATGCGCATGGCTATGTCTAATGATTATGCCAAACTTACTTATTGGGCATTAGGATCAATTTTTGACCTTGAAGATGGCCAAATTAGCTCAAGTGGAAAATATATAAGTTGTAGCACTATGTCTTGGATTTCTAATGTCTTATAAATCACCTCATTTTGATCTCTATAAAGGGAGATATGACCAATATATTGAATAATGCATAAAACTAAAACTTAGATTATCTTTTCTTGTTTTTTATCCATTTTTCTCCTTTTCAATCCTACAAAACTTAAATTTTCTTCCTTCAATCTTTTTAATATGAAAAATTAACATGTTATCTTTAATATTTGGAAAGAAATTAGTTATGATATGTAAATTATGCACCAAACATACAACCCAAGAACTGGGTTGTACAACACTTATAATAGGTTGTATAACCCAATTTTCCTACACCAGTTTTATAGAATTTTTTCTTTTTTCTCCTTATATTTCTTCTTTTTAATGTAGCTTTATGTAATCCTTCATAATTCTAGTGGGAGAATAGGTTAAGGCCCAATGGCCTATGAGCCCCATTCACTTTAAAAATGGAGTTTTTATAGGTTTTGAGGTAGTTCTCATGTTTTCTTTCATGCTAATGTTTATATTCTTCCATTTTGGTTTAATGATGATTATGGCTCTTATGATTACTTTAGGGCAGTGACCAATTGAGGGACTTAGCGTTCCAAATATCTTGGGAGCTCTTTTTGTGATTACCTATTATTAGAATAAGTGAATAGTGTTTTGGCCTTATAATCCCTCTTTTACTAATTTTATTCTAACCTCTATTATGGTTAGTAATGCCTATGGATGCCTAACTCTTTTTGGAGTAGTAATAGAGAGGGTTCATCAATGTTAGGATCTCTTTGGAAGTGATTAGCCTTAGGTCATAAAAAAAAATCCACCATTGTTCTTTGTGTCGCATTTTTATGGTTTCTTGCTCTTAATAATGCATATATTTGTGCTCTAATGTTTTAATGTTTTTCATTTGATGTTAGGATGTAATATTATGGACTAGATGCTTACTTAGGCATTTTTGCATGAGAGATATGGTGTAATGACCAATTCATTTTATCTCTGATACCAATAACTGTAATGACCAATTCATTTTAGCTCTGATACCAATAACTGTAACAACCATATTCATTTACATAACTCATCTCATTCATGTTCAAAATACATATGCATAAAGGTTTTATCCATCCTACACCCAATCAAACATTTATTTGATGTACATATATGTATATGACACAAGGAGAGAGAGAGTTTGGATTCAGCCGACGACCTGTGATCCATATGTCTCAATGTAAAATTGAAAGCACAACAGTGTCCAATTCCTATTCTTCAATATCTGAAAAAAA
>CATIWR010611728.1:0-30717 GCA_949677035.1 Omphalea diandra | reverse complement strand
CATCTCTTCTTGAGAGATTTATCTATTTCTGCAAAATCAACACTTATTTGAAATATTAGTGATGATCAATCTCCTTTGTCAAGATCAAAAGAGGTTCTAGACTTAGGATTAACCATCCTAGTCATCCTAGTCCAACACACCATAGCCTCTACAATCTTAAATATCCTAGCAGTCGGTCTCCTGCTATCATCATAAGGTTGAATAATATTATCGGATGCCTCTAAATTCTTCTCAAACACCTTAAACTTATACAGGTTGGCCTCTCCAAGATCTTCAAAACTGTGCACCAACATTCCTTTGATTTTGGTGTTAATGCTAGGTAGGGCTCCCCTAACAATCACTTTGACCTATTCTCTCTCCATCTGTCGAGTAGTTGCCTCATAAGCCATTTTTTTCCACCTTCTTAAATAGTCATTGAAACTAATGACTTTGAGTCTTGCAAGGTGGCCTCTAAATCAAAATTACAAGCATAATGCTTCTCAAAAGCCTCTATCAATTCCTTCTAGTCTCCTATGATTATCTTAGGTTGGTTGAAGTACTAAGTTTTTGCAGACTCTTTCAATGACAACACAAAAAGCTCGAGCATAGTATCTGTTGAGACTCCGATTATTTTCATGACTAGTACATAAGAGTAGACATGGTCTCTTATAATTTGGGTTCATATAAACTTAAAAAGTTCTAGCATCTAAAAGTTCACAGAAAGCTTTTTCAATTTTTGGGCTTGCAACTTTTCAACATCAATCTTCTGTTCTAGACCTCTTATACCTAGAGTCTTTTAGATCTTCTCCAATTACTTAGCAAAGCTATCAAACTAAGCATTCTCCTTTTCATTCTCTATGCTTTTATTAAGGATTATTGTCTTGCTACCTACTTCCTTAATTGTTTTACTTTCATTGCACTCTTTCATCCTAAATAGGTTGTCATCAATAACCATAGGGTGAGGCATTTTCATGGTGTTTTCCCCTTATTAGTCTTATTAGCAGATGTTTCATTCTTCTTTAGAATCTCATAGAGGCATTTGTTCACCTCCTCAGTGACTCTCCCTTCCACCATCTAATTATGGTCAGCTTGTATCTTCTATATAACTTTGGGTAGTACTGACGATTATATGAGTAACTCTGATTTCATAATAGGACTAGGTGTTTTACTTTTCCTTGCTAGTCCAATGCCCCTTCTCTTCCATAAGGGTTTGGATGGAGCTATGATGGCTACAAAATAAAGGTTATTATAATGATGTATGAACAAATAGTAAATGCATGTATGCATGAGATGTACACGTTATTTGCAAAAGATCCCTCTAACTTTATTACTCTTGCACACGAGGTCTAGTGGCTCTTTCCTAAGTATGGTCTTATTCTTCTATCAACATAGGATAAAGAATATACGACGTCGCCTCGAACTAGGTATGGTAGAAATCCTAAAAGAGTATATGTACATAGAAACTAAAGAGACATTAAGAGATGTTAATATCTACAAAGAATCTCTTTACACTGATAAAGAAGATAAGTGAATAAATCTTTTTTTATAATGAAGAGGAAGGGGTGCATATAAGCATTTACATAAAAGATATTTACTTAAAGGAAAATATTTACATAATGGAGAATGGGGAATACATAAGTGTATACATGAGGGATATTTACATCAAGGGAAGTGTTATAACATCATACTTACATAGGGGATACCTAATTATGCTTTGTAGGGTCTTCAACCCTCTTTTAGATAAGAGGTAAACAAATGGGGTGCCCTATTATAATGTGTTATTAACTCCTATATGTGTATATTGGTTGAAGAGGTAGTTATAGTTTATAGCTCCTATAAGCTTGAGGGATGGTTGTTGTAAACCACCCTTTTGATATACCTAAAGGTACTTGGCTTATAAGTGATGAACTCCCTTCACTATCTCTTAAGCCCAAATGGAGCTTAGAATTCAAGTTTTGAGAATTCATCAGTTTTTCTAAAGAAGGACCTAGTGCATGTCAAGTATGAAGGCTAAATGAATGTAATGGACTTACTAATAATAAGGACAAAATCATAAAAATGAGTTAAAGATTTTATGCTAGGTCAATTCTGAGTCTCTAGTTGAGGTGCTATTGTGAGCACTTTGCTTTCAGGGTTGCACTCGAATAAATGGAATCCTACTTATGATTCCTACATTTTATTAATCATCGAGGGATTGAAAGTATAAGGGTCATACATTAGTATAACCCTAAGTGGTGGCACGAGTTTAAGATCATTGAGGGATCCTTAAAAAGGCCTCTTGAAAGGTTAATGTCTTTTCTAATGTTTAGTTAGACAATGGAGGATCAAAGCAAGATAATACTTTGGTATCATCCCTAATCAATAAATGAAATCGCCACCTAACTTTGGTCAGGATAAAATTCAAAGTAAGGACAAATTATAAGCCTATTTAAGTCAATTAGAAGGTCTAATCCATCTTCACCCTGTCAAATGTCGAATTTGGGAATTGGGTATTACATAAGGAAAGGGTTAGACACCCTCAAACTGTCCGGATTTAAGGATCTAGCCCTTAAGCCTCTTTAATTCATAATTACAATTTTAGCCTTATTATTAATTAGTTTGGTTATCAATACTAATGCATACATTACTGCATCAATCTAATCACAAATGTTAAAATAATTACAAGCATACACCATGGTGATAAGGGTACAAATATAACCTTAAATGTGGGGGAACATCAATAGGAAAATAAATTAAATATGAAATCTGCATCACAACCTACAAGGAAAAGATAAACAAGTTAGTACCCCATCAAGAAAGCAAAAGAAATGAAAGAAGAAGTGAACTACTCTAAGGCTCATAATGCTAACAACCATACACTTACTTTATCTCATATGCACCTCTAAGTCAAGGGACTGAATCATGCACATACGTCCAAAGACCAGTACATCCATAATCATCATTCATATTAAGCATAAACACATATAATTAGTAGTAGTAAGTAAAACATAAACACATAAAGATGATCAATAGAACATAATAACACGATGTAAAAATGACATATAAATGCATTTGGAGGATAATGAAGACCTTGAGCAAGTCACCAAATTGCCAACTTAGATTTCAAAGATAATTAAATCCTTATCCAAGGTTGCTCCAAAAGAGATAGAACATCCTAAAAGGTACCACTAGTCACTAATGAGACTAGGATAGCAAAATAGTGAAAAAGTAAGAGAATTTCATAAGGCCAAGATGCATTATTATCTAAACATGAAAATAAGCTAAAATAGGGATCATAAAGCCATGAGCTCTCTCCCTTACCATACTTAAAGCCAACACATAAAAAAAAAAGAGAAAATAGTCAAGCTAATAAGCTAGTCACTTCCTCTTAGTGGCAAAGGCAAGAACTCATAAGAATAATCAATCAATCATAAACATACATTAGAGTCATGGGTTCCTTAAGAATGAAAACCCTTTCTCCAAATCATACCCTTACAAGTACTAACACGCGATGAAGGAAAAAGAAAGAACAATGAGGAAATAGAACACTAATGTATTGAAATCATGAAAATATATACCTTTTCTTGATCCTTGTTCCATGTATTCAAAGAATGGGGATCATAAGTTTGAAAAACCTACCCCCTATTTTATCATTAAAACTTATAAGAACCCTTAAGGATCTTAAAAGAACAAGTGAAAATCAATAAAAAAGGAGAAGTAAAAATAAAATTGTTTCTTAGTCAAAATGGGTTATACAAACCAATCGTACAACCTACTTAGTCATTTGTATAAACCACAAAGAGGTCTATACAAACTACTTAGATTGAAATTCAACAAAAATGAAAAGAAAAGAGGGAGAAGAAATAAGGGAATTCATATCCCTAGATGTTATTCTTGATTTTTCTTGCCCTTAAAGGTAATTTGATGATAAACTTAACCTCCAAATTTAAAAGAGAATGCAAAAGAAAGTCTCAAAACCTTAAAGAATACCTTGAATTTTTAGTTTATAAAGGAGAGGAGGGTTCATTTAAGCCAAATGGTTCGGGTTAAACTTAATCTTCTATCCTTTAGCTTATATGACAAAAAAAAAAATCTAGAATTAGGGTTTTCAAGTTATTTGTATAACCAAAAAGTTAGTTATACAGACTTTTAGTTGGTTTCACAGCCATATAATGGTCAACAGTCAACTATTCCAAAAACTTCTCTCTATTAGGATTAGAGGCTTGGATATACAACTAAATATGTTGGTTGTATAACCATTTATAGGTTATTTTAGTGGGATTGATATCGGGCTTGGGTTGGATGGTGAGTTTGGTATGGGCTTGATCCAGGGTTTCTTTAAGTCTTTCTCCCTCCTTTTGCAACCTTTCCCCAACCCCACCCCCATATTCTTTGGTGTTAATTCTAATAGTTTCTCATCACTAGGCTTGCATTTGAGGGGTCAGAATATCATGGTCACACACGTCTATTCAAATTTTTACACAGGCATGCAAATGAGTGATTCCAAAATGCATGGGCACTAAGGAAAGTTACATAGGCATGCAAGAGGTTGTGAAAACTTAAAAACTGCTTCCATTTCTCCACATGGGTATGCAACATGCCCATGCAAAGGTTGCATGGATGTGCAAGGCATTTACTATTAGTTATGTGCCCTATGCCAATTCTAGTAATGGATATTTTCATAATAATATCATGCTTGTATATTTATTAAATATCTATTTTGTTTATGGCAAAATGATAAATTCTATGAATAGTTAATTGTACCTAATATCACCAAGTATGTGAGTTAATAGTAAAACCTTTTGGTGTAAAAAATTTTATTTTAAGTTGTCCTCAATCGATCATTATTGTTAGGATAGTAATGAATGAAGACTAGTATATGTTTTGATTAATGACTATGTTTTACTGGTCATAAATATGAGATATTAAGTCAAACACATAGATACATGTTTAAGAAGTATTGTAATAGACTGACCAACTATGAGAAAACTACATGAATAAACTATCATAAGTGATTCTCATGCAATAGTAGAACTTAATCCTTTGACTTGAAAATCATCATGGATTCCAATATGATGAACTTAATGTTTGATACAGTCCAACACTATCTTTAACTGGATGATCATACAAACTACAATTGGACATAGAGTAAATCATATAGAGTAATACAAGTGATTGAGAAGGAATTTGAACCTCACATACGTATAAGAAATATATCTTTATGGCTTTTGATAAATTAGACTGAAGAGATTGCATGGCTATACAAAAATGAATTGATAAAGGTTATCAATGCCATTTTACATCAGTATAATTAAAGATAAAAAAATAATTGAAATATATATGGATAGCATGATCCATGTTTTATGTTTAATTAAGATATAATGTGACAAAAAGATTATAATACTATTTGTAAAATAGGTTAGGTTAGATTGTTGGCCTTCACATAATTTGGGTAGTCATAACATTTTATTAGATGCCACTTATGACTTATGGGGCAAAAATAGGTTTTGGGCGACTACCAACATGATGTGAACCTATATGGTCACACACTTAAAACAAGCCCAAAACTGAAATTATATTTACTACTCTCTATACATATATATTAAGGTAATTAGAGATATTATCTAGATATTTAGATATCTTTTTCATTTTAAAAGTTAAAACAAAATAGGATACCATTTTATCTATATCCTTTAAGATATAGAGTTGGCATAAATATTTTAACAGTTAAGATATAAGTATGTTTAGGGTTTTTTGATAGTGTGAGTGAACATTCATGTTGCTTTTTGCAAAATATTTTAGAGAGAGAAACAAAACTTTAGTATTAGCACACTACTATATTTTCGAGATAGCCTGTTCGTTAGATACCTACAAAGGACATTTAGCTTTGGGTAGCATCTAGATTTAACCCCAAGCTTAAGGTAGGATGTTACTTTTGTAAACCCCCTTTTTGCCTTCCAACAATCACACAACCGTTTTTTTTTCTTATCAGTTTAATTGAATCACATGGATTCTTGATAGGTAAGTTAAATTTTTTTATTTTTTCATTGTGCTTATTCTATAAAACCTAATACCTGCACGGGCATACAAAGTCCTATTTCAGTCCCACCAACTTTTGGTTCAGTGGAGCACGTCTATGCAAGGTTTTGCATGGGCGAGCAAAGGTTTCTTTGCACTTTTTTGGGTTTTTTCTTTCCCTTTTGAATTATAAAATACAAATATACTTCATAAAGCTTTTTCATATGCAAATTTAACTTAAGATCATCAAGAATTGAAGGAAATTAGCTATAATGATGTATGAACTTATACACCAAATAAATTTCCCAAAACTTAAACTCCTATTTATCCTTAAGTAAGAACTAATCCTAATTAAGTAAGATTCAATCATTCAAATGATCAAGAACATGTTCCAAGGTCCTTAAGAGAAGTTCATCTCAATGATAACCAAAATTTTCATCAACTAAGCAAATAGAATTATAACAAAAACAAGTTCCTAACATGTTTTATTTACAATCAATTAACACATTAAAATATAGGTGTCTTAGCAACATGTTTCATTTAAATTTCTAATCATGCATAACCTAGTTTGACTTTTAGAAGTCATACATGACTATAGGCACATTATCCCACCTTTCCACTAATGTAGATCTTAACAGCCTAAAGATTATAAGATATTTACCTTTTATAATTTTGAGGCCTAAGGTACGGCTACCTAAAAGTGGTTAAGTTCAAAAATAAGAAAATGTTGCTAAAACATGAGTTATATCGATAATGTAAATTGTAATTGAAGCAACTGGTATATTTATCATGTTCATCCCATACAAGACATCTAAAAGACATTCGTACATATGCATACTTACTTTCAACATAGTGGCTATCAATTTTTCTTTATTTTTCTTTTTCTTTCTCTATTTTATTTTTTTGCATGTTTGCCACTCCTAAAGTTGATTTGGCCTTTATGCTCAAAATTTTTTCAACTGGTCTTTCTTGCAACCTTTATGATTATTCACATAAGTGACAACTTACACCATTATATAACCATGTTCTAACTTCATTCTCTTGAGGTAGAAAACTTGTTTAGGTTATATGGTTATTATAAAAGCTATTAGTTAAATTAAGAAGAGGCTAATTATACTTTCAAGTAAGTATATATTAAGGCTCAAAGGGGTAATAAGGGATAATGCATTTTAAGGTACAACGGTGGGGTTGAATAAGAGGCCAAAGAATACCTCATCGTCTCCCTATAATTGTTAAGTCTAGGATTTTGCCTCAAAAGATGGTTTAGTAAGTTTTAGTATCCGTAGAAATGTCCACTTACCGAAGTCATGCATAATTATCAATTTCAATTTCAAAATCCACATTTCACCAAAATGTGTTTAAATTGTTTTATGATGGTAATTAACTATAAATCAAACACATTAACTAAGACCATATCATTATCATAAGCAAATTCAACTTAATTGACTCAAATAAGTGATTACCATATTCCTCATTGATTATTCACCTTTAGACCTAAAAAACCATTCTATCATCATCTAAATTATCAAAATTTTAGTAGTCAAATCACCAATGTAATAACAAATTTAGCGTATTAAATCCCCTAACACCTTCAAACTTAAATTCATCATTATCCATAATGATATAATGAATGTAAAATAAAGAAGAGAGGTAAAGAAGACTTCCCTTAAAGAAGGCATAAAGAAGCAACAAAAAAAACCGAATCTGCAATTAAAATAAGCATACAAGCAAAACTAAAAGTTTGATACAAAAACTAAATGACATAAAACATAAAGCAAAAAGACACATCACTAAAATGAAAAAGAAAAGACACATGTTTATTTAAGGACATTAGCTTGACCTTTAAAAGTTTTCACTTCAGCTTTAACTTGGGTTTAAGATTATCTTTTATTAATTTTGAATGCATGCAATCTGTTGGACTAAAACTCTTTAATTTAATGATGACCCATTATAAATTCTTCTTTCTTTTTCTCAATCTCTTTTCTTATTCTTGGTTTTTGCTGATAAAGATTAGAACATATGAGGTATTTTGTTCTCTTAAATATGCATGATCATAATAAGAAGGTAATGGGTCTAGTTTTTATTGATAAGAATGCAAAAGATAAGGAGGTGTCTTTATAACCTTGTTATAGTCTGATTCATCAACAAGGAATAGAGAATATGAGATAGTATCATGTATTTCAAAAGGTAAAGGATTACTTATCTTACAATCCTTGACAATAAAACCCTCTACATCTCTTACTAGTTTAGATTTTTCAAGCTTAAAACTCCCTACTTCTTGTTGGCTAACTTTATGCTCATGTTTTTCTTTTTCATTAATACTAAAGCATCTTTCCTTCTTCATGGGAAACTTTTTAGGTTGGAACATGTGAAATACCACTTCTTCATCATCTACGAATAAAGTTAAAATTCCATCTTAGATGTCTACTAATATTTCATTGGTATGAAGGAAGGGTTTTCTTAAGATAATGAGGATTTCTGGATCTTCTTTCATAGCGACAATAATAAAATTTGAAGCAGTGATGATTTATTTACCTTTACTAACACATCCTTTATAATCCCATTTAGATAGATGATGGAATGATTGGCTAGTTGTAAATACATCCACGTTGGTTGCATCTCTCTAATGCCTAAATTTTGAATCATAGACAGAAGCATCAAGTTAATACTAAAGCTAAATCACATAAATCTTTATCAAAAGAAAAACAACCAATATCATAAGGGATAGAAACTCTTGAGGTCCCCTAACTTAGAAGGTAGTTTAATCAAAAAGATTGTGTTACATTCTTTTGATAAGTGTGATTTGTTTGCACTCTTTTATTGTCTCATTCTTAGATAGTACCTCGTTCATAAATTTAGCATAATTAGGTAGCCTGAAGAGTGTTTCTCCAAAAGGCATGCTTACGTGAATCTTCTTGAGTATCTCTACAAGCTTTGCAAATTGCTTATCTTTCATATGCTTCCTTAATCTTGAAGAAAAAGGTACAAAAGGCAAATATGGCTTAGGATGTATATAAGGATCAACTTACTCCATTGGATTGTCTTCTTTGATTAGCTCTATGACATCTTTTTTTTGTTTATTTAACTTTACTCAGTTTATTAGGTAGCTTGAGTTATTAATTTATATTTAATAATCATTTCCAAGTATATGTATCAACTCATTCATAGAATATGAAGTACTAAAGTGTCATAACATCATTAAAATTCTCTTATGCCATCTCATTATCATTAAGGGTTCAATCTTTATTTGAACACTACATATTTTATTTTACAAACTAGCAAAACACACATGGCTAAAAGAACAAAGCACTAAAAGAACTCATACTTGCTTGACTTTTATCAAATTATTAGATAGCAACTTCAAAATATAGACTGGATGCAATCTTTAGTCTACTTTTCTTAAAAGAAAAATAAATACAAAAGAAAGAGCTTGCAAACTTAGTAAATAAATAATTAAGGGTACTTAAATCATAAATAGCACAACAAGTGTTTAAATTTAAATAACTCATCACCCATTCATACATGTAATAAAGAATTTCTAATCTTTAATGCCACAAAGGCTATCAGATATTATCGCCACATAAGTTCTTATATATTATCGTCGTATAGGCTACCATATGTTGTTTCCATGTAGGCTATAAGATATATTTGCCATAAAGACTATCAAATATTATTGCCACACAAGCTATAAGATATCATTGCCACACAGACTTTAGTGTATGATTATCGTATAGGTTATAGGATATCATTACTGCACAAGCCATATCATGCCATTGCCACACAAGCTATATCATGTCATTATCATATTGGCTATATCATATCCTTGTCATACAGGCTAGTCTTATTAAATTCCAGTGTCGCACTTAGTTGTCATACAAGTTATAAGATATCATTACTGCACAAGCTATATCACATCGTTGTTATACAAGTTATAGGATATCATTGTCACACAGGCTAGTCTTATTAAATTCCAAGCCATACTTACTATATAGTTCTCTTTAGTTGTCATACAGGCTATTATTTTCTTATCATTTTCTTAACCAATATCAAGTAATAGTCCTTCAGTAATTCATTTATAAATTCAATAAATTTTGGTAATATAATGAAAAATAACAACACCCATAAACCTTGGCAAATCATATCACAATATACCTTCATTCTCAAGCCACAATCTATCAACATCTCATAAAAACAAATGATTCAAAAATCTAACATCTTTTCATCAAAGTATCCATTGATATCATTTCATTAAACAACATTTCAATCCATAAAGTAGAAGTTCATAACATTTAATCAATTACATATTTAAGTACCATTAGTTATTTACTTACTTCCTCCATCAAGATATTAAGTCATGGATGGTCTCAACTTATTTTTAATATTATCTTTAATGCCTTAAAGACCTATTTCAATATACCAAATCAATCCATGATGATAAAGTAAGATTTTTATCTCCTTATACATGTATGATCTAGTAAAATATCACGACCTTGGTAGTTGTTTCTATAATTACTTTTTTGCCCCATAAATCCAAATGACCTAATTCTTTTTTTCAACTTAAATGAGACATATATGGGTGAAACATATCCAAAATTCAACCTAAAATATGCACTACATAATCTATCGTGAATTTTATAATTTTTCCTTATTCTTATTAAAATTATAAGTTAAATAGACCCATTAACTTAGCCAAATCTTAGAGCATAGATGTCTAATTAAAAAACAAATTTAGATCCAATTAGTTAGCATATAAATGAACATTTTCATATTTTGCACTTTCTCCTATTCAATTTCTAAAGTTCCTAAAATAAATGAGCAATCTCAGACTTTGTAAGCATGAGCGGGTTCGAGATTAATCCCAATTAAGGAGTCATATCTCTTAACTTTCAAAATATTAAGCAAAATTGTTTTATAATAATTTAGATAAGATATAGAGCTATAACTTTTATCTTTTTCACTTCACCTAATTCCCTTTTTAGTCCTATGAAATTCTTGAAAAATAGAACCAATGGACTTAGAAGGTTTCAACAAGAATTAGTCATAATCAAAGAGTAATTTCTCTTCACACACAACTTATTTAGAAAAATTATTTTACAAAAATTTATGTGAGATATAAACTTACAACTTTCATGTTTATTACTTAACCTAATTTATCTTTTAGGGTTATGAAATCATGAGTGGAACAATATACCCCTAAAATAAAATAAAAATGAATTCTATTCATAGTCACTCCTAACAATTTCTCACATATCAATCCTAACTACGATTACTTATTGTTCATGGTTAATATGCCATGAAGGAGAAATTTCATAGGGAAATAAATATAAAATGACATACCTTTTGCCAAAACTAGAAAACCTTAAGATTTTTTCTGACTTTCTTTCTTTCTTTCTTTCTTTCTTTCTTTCTTTCTTCTTCTTCTTCTTCTTCTTCTTCTTCTTCTTCTTCTTCTTCCTCCTCTTTCTTTCTTTCTTTCTTTCTTTCTTTCTTTCTTTCTTTCTTTCTTTCTTTCTTTCATTTTTCCTTCTTTCTTTATTTTCTATTCTTTTTCTATTATATCCCCCATTTTTTCCCCTTTCTTATCAACTCCTCTAATGGTAGAGAATTCTAATTAATTTGTATACTTATTCTAATAGGATAAAAGATTGGTGGCTTATTCTATTATTATTAGTTGAAAGTTTAATTTTTCTCTTCTAGTCCTTTTCTTCAGTCCTTTTTCACCTACAATTTCCATCAAATCCTTATGCATTTGATAAGTTATAAGATACCTTTATTTAACTTATAATAATATGTATACTACATATGACAATTTGCTATGCAACTATGCAAACATCATATGCATATTAAAATGCCTCAAATGCGATGATGTAAATGTTATTGTCATACTTATGCCATGTGATGCATATACAAAAATATAAGACAATTAAAATATAAATGAATTTAAGTTGAGGATGTTACAAGTTCTTTAATGTTTTGTTCTTCATTATTGATTTTTTCCTCCTCTTCCACCTTTGAATTGATCTATTTACTACTTTTCAATGTAGTTTCCTTAACTTGCTTCATAAGATTGGGCTCTGAGGTGCTAGGAAAGATATCAAAAGATTTAGAGTTTAAGGTATTATCTACTTGTCCCATAAGAGGAAGAACAGTTTTTTGGCTTGGCATCTAATCTTTTCCTCATCTCATCTTAGTGGTCTAACCTACTATCAATTTTGGTTATGAATTTTTCTAGAAGGCTTTTTAGGTTAAACTCTTCCTTTAAGGGTTGGAAGATTATTGGTTGATGAAAAATAGAAGGAGCTTAAAGATCGGGGTTGTTATTAGACTAAGAAAAATAATGATAGTTTTGCCAACCATGGTTGTGGGTATTGTGGTGATGATTATTAGGTTAGTAATTGAAATTCCATATAAAATTTACTTGTCCTTATGTAAAAGAATTCCTTATTTGGTAAGTTATACTTTTATGGCTAATGTCCCCATATAATTCATATATCACTTACGAGAAAGAAGAGGACACTATATTGTAAGTAATTTGAATTTATTTGTTTAGTAAGGATAGATACCTAAGTTATAATCCTTTGAGTACATCCACATCATAATCATCTTCTTAGTCAACTGCAACATGATATTATACACCAGCATCTCTTGCATTGGCATCTTTAATCCATCTTAGCTTTATTACATGGTCAGAAAAGGGAAAAGAGGGACACGAATAAAGAGGAGAGGCAAAGGGCTACGTAAATGGCAAAAAGAGCTGACAGCTATGAATGGCGAACGAGGAAGGAGAGGCAATGGTAAAGGGAAAGGAAGGCTGTGAATGGCAAACATTGAGATTTCTTAAATTTGTGAATTAGGATTTCTTTAGTTATTTATCATGAGAAAAGAAAGAAAAGTAGAAAGGTAGAATTTGTTTGATGAATGGGAAGCATCAGGGTAATTGGGGAGTTAGTGCAATAAGGTTGACTTGACAAAGTAGGTTCCAAAATGATGAGTCAACAAGTTTAGTCAGCTCCAGTTAGTCACATCATTATCTTAACTCTTAATTTAGCTTAAAACTTAAGTTAATGACTGTATTGAAATTAATTACATAGTTAGCATATTACAATAATGAAATTTGTTTACATGACTAAACTAGAATGAAGCTCATATTTAGGTGACCTCATGTGCAATTTGCCACAATAGTCACAAGTAATATAATGTACTTAAGTATAGATATCATTCCCACGAGGATCAATATTAAGTACTAAGCGTCTTGTTCCTAGTATTTTATAGAAATCCTAAGTGAAAGAAGGTTTAAAATAAGAACAAAGACCAAATAAACTATAAATAAAGTAATCGCAAAAAAAAATCAATCAAAGAAGTTAGCAAGGTGGTTAACTTCACTTATGAACTAATTAAGGTTTTTAATCTTTTACTCAACTAGTTTATTCATTGAGTGTTACTGTCGGATCATTAAAGTGATTAATTAATCTCTCTCGACTATCCATTAATATACAAGAACATGTCAAATTAAAAATCTCTCGATACAATAGTTAAACATCATGTTATTATCAAACAATGCAAGATCCTAATGATAACATAAACTATTAAGATCTCTCACTACATAATAGATTAAAGGAATCATTGAAGGTCCTTTTCATGAAAATCATCTTTTGATAATTGATTCACAAAACTCAATATAATTAAGGGCCTTTTAGCTAATGAGTATGCATGTTCACAATGATTGCAAACATAAAGATGAACAAAATCAAAAAAACTTAGATTAGAAAACCAAAAGAGTCAAACAAGATCACTAGCTTGAAGAAAATTAGTTCATAGTGGAAGAAAGAGAAAAAGAAACAATTAAACTAATGATATTTAAAGCCATAGTCTTAAATTCCTTAAGCCATAGTCTTAAATGTTTGCCATTTTGCCCCTTTTTTGCTTCTTAGCCCTTACTTGATGGCTTTGCCTATTTTTTAAAGGATTTTTTTTTTGGCTTTTTGGATGCCTCTTATATGATTTATTAATGATGAGTTTTACTCCTTTACTTCTTTTTATAATGTTTTTTTGCCCAACCTAAGTTGAAAGTTTTGAAGGTTATAAGAGGAAATAATTACAAGTGAATAGGAAGCCTTGAATTTGCATTTTTTAGGTTGCACGCCTATGCAAATCTTTGTATGGGCATGCAAATGAGTGATTTTAGAATGCATGGGCATGTATGAATGATGCATGGGAGTGCAAGGAGAGTTTCGAGGTTGCATGGACATATAGGTAAGTTGTAAGGGCCTTCAACATGCTTAAGTCCTATCATTTTGAGATGTTTTTCCTTTATCTTTAAAAATATATTAAGGATCCAAATAAATGTTTCCATGCTTTTGATTGGAAAATATTTCAACGTTCGAAAAATTTAAGTCCTAACAAACTTAAATACTCAAATATAAAAGTTAAAACTTCTTAATATTTTGTTATCATTAAAAATACATCACTTAAATATGTGATTAAAGCAAATGTCTTATCAATCTCGGAGTCATGTGATCAACAAGATTGGGATAAGTTATAATAACCAATGACCCCAAGACATTCCCTTTACGTTTACTTTATTTTTTAAGGTTTATTTTCATATGATTATATGTTCATTACCTCTCAAATAGTCCTTTGACTGGATGCATCTTCCTTATATTCATAATGCTTACTATAGACTAGAGCATGATTGAGGGAGTTCATAGCACCTTAAAACTGACAAAATACATTAATCAACCCCCTTAAAGTTTTCTTATTTTTGCTATTAAGCCCTTCGAACTTTTTTTATCGTATTAAGCCTTGAACTTTTAATTTTTTGTATTGTCGCACCTTTTTAATAGCTTCATCATAATTGTACTTCATAACTCGTTAAAGTGTGTGAATTGCCTAATTTGTGGCTTTACTAGCTAATATGAATAGAAGAAGTTATTATAAACAAAAAAGAATAAGATTTTATGAAAAGAAGAAGTTTAATTAAAGGTTTTCTCTACAAACTCAAAAAAGAAGAAGAATTAAAGAAGTGAAGAAGAAATACCAAATTCAGAAGTGTCAAATGCTACTACTCGAAGATCATTTATCGCGTCGAATGGATGACTCGAATATCTTCTACTACTTTTATAGTGGTTTAACTCAATTATACACCTTAAAGACAAAAGCAAATCCAGATCTAATGTTCTTTAAGTGTGTTGAAGACCATGTATGATTTAAATCATGACTTTAGATGTTGTTTGCCCATTCTAGATTTTCATAGTTTTATATTATATTTGTATTTGATAAAGGGTACATTTTGTGAGTTATTTATTTGGCATAATGAGAGGTATTTGGAGAGAGCACAACTGATAACAAGGCTCACATTGAAAATTAGAAATAAAAAGTCCCAAGAAGAGAGTAGCAGTGAAGCAATAACAGCAAGGAATGAAGAAGTTATAGTGATGAAACAAGAAATTGCAACTTTGAAGACTAAGTTGAAGGAAGCTCATAAGGCTTGTAAAAAAATGAGCCAAGAAAAGAATTAGATTGGTTTGGAATTATTATAGTGTTGTCTTTCTATTATGGTGTATCTTGCAAAAAGAAATTAGGAAAATGGGTGAAAGGAGGTATATTTAGTGTTTTTCTTTAAAGGCATGTCGATGCATATTGCCTTTAGATAATGTACTATTACAACTTTTTTATATTTGACGAATGTAACATTAACTACTACAATTTATGTATAAACTTTTGCCTTAAGCTAATGCATCTTTGTGGTGCAACTTTGGTGGTAATGAGAATGTCAAAATAGCAATCTTCATTTTGCTTACACTACTTGTTATAATTTACATCAATTATCATTTCTAAAAGAACATTCCTATATATGATTTTTTATTCAATATATAACTTATGTAATCAATAACATAGAGGTATTGTTGCAATTAAATTCAATGGATATAAACAATAATTGGTAAAGAAATTTCATTTCCATTCAATAAGTGGCTAAAATATTTGTTTACAATATCAAATCATTAATCCTGTAAAAGGTTAAAATAACCATCAAATGTACACTTAGGAAACCTAATTCTATTACATTTACTTTATAAGCTACATACAAAAAAAAATCAAATGTAAACTTAGGCCAACAACCTCAGTTTATATTATAAGTAACTTACAAAAAATAGCCACATCCTAAGTTTGTCACTTGTCATTCCTTTATAGTATAAACAATTAGTTGTCCAAAATTAACCCTAAATGTGACATGTACTGAGTTCAATAAGTTTGTCTTCCACATATATCCACATCCTTCTTCAATGCATGACTTCTTAGTTGCCTTACTTCTTAAAGTTGCCTACTTGTAATAACATGCTTCCCTTGCCATCACAATCCTCTTGGTTCATGTTCAATAACAACCTAAGAAATGTAATAGTCATTATCATTCAAACTATTTAAGATTGCTAACCTAATATAAGGTCGCATAAAACACACTCTCACCATAGAAAGATCAGTTGATTTATATCTGAGAGATGTTTATGATTGCTAAGATTGCTTATTGAGTTTGTCCTTTAGTTCTTTGTCTTTTTGATGGATACAGAGGTAGAAAAATAAGATGATACCATTATTAAATGAAAGAATAAAATGTTTTAAACCTAAAATACAATAAATACATAATATACCTATAAGACAGTTTTATGATCATTAAGCCATATGTTATTGACTTTACGCTTCATTTCTTTATCTTTAAGAATGCTCTGATGCCTGAAATTTAAAACGATAGTAATATTAAATTTAAGAATGAAATGGTCAAATCTTAAATTGAACAAATACATAACATATTAGTGATCCAGAAGGGCTTTATGGACAACTTCTGATATTATGACCTACTCCCCTATAAATCTTGCATGTCATTATTCTTCCTTTTCTTAAAGCCTTTTCTACCTTTTTTATCTCATCCTTGTCCTTCCTTCTTAATTTTTTTTGGTTTTCCAAGTCCTTTCTTGAATTTTGGAGGACAAATAGCTTTAAGTTTTTATTTTAGCCATATAATTTTGCTTCTAACGGGCTACATGCACACTGCATATGCTTTGGAATAAGTAGACTTCCTATAACAATGCTCAATGTCGTCTTCTATATTATCACGTGACTAAGAATAGTACAAATAGCATTGGGACATGAGATCCTATTAAATCTCATTCCCTACTTGAACGTTTCCTTGAATTTAGTTGTACTTTGCTTGAGGTCTTGATTAAATATTGAGGCTACCTTATATCCTTCATCCCTATTAAAATAATGCACAAATTAAAAGACTTCAATTTATTATTCTCCACTTTTTCCATTGCCCTTAGAGATACATCACATATCTATATGGACTGAAATTGTCTCTTACTTGTTATCCTTTCCATAACCGACATCCTAATCTCCTTAAGCATTGTGATAATACTCTTACACATTGCTTTCAAAACC
Source organism: Omphalea diandra (assembly GCA_949677035.1). Taxonomy (NCBI): domain Eukaryota; kingdom Viridiplantae; phylum Streptophyta; class Magnoliopsida; order Malpighiales; family Euphorbiaceae; genus Omphalea; species Omphalea diandra. The sequence goes on along the minus strand of CATIWR010611728.1, from coordinate 13,308 downwards.
TATCCATTGAAATTCTTTGAAAGGTTGTTATCCACTATGTCACACTTGACATTTATGCTAAAGAACACATTACAAAAACATGCCAAGTTGTATTCCATCATATCCTCAACTATCCCTTCTCATAGTTTTATTAGTTCATCTACATTATGCATCAATTCAGCTTCAAATATGGACTTTGCGTAAGTCCAAAATGGCATTTTCCTTTCTTCTCTTTTCCACTTCTTAGCCCAAATAGCATATACATACCTTGTACATCTCCTATGCTCAACTTGAGCTAAACACTCTTTAATTGCACTATCAAGTCCCTACAACAAATGAACATGTTATTAATATTTAATATTTATAATGCAATATAATATATACCAAAGGAAAAACACATACGTATAGCTTCTATATATATGAAATACATATCCCATACCATTTTGAAGAGGCAAATCATGTTTCAAGCACCTCAAGAACCAGCCCCAGTTGACCTTGTTCTCAATCTCTACCACTGCCCATGCTATTAGGTACATTTGGCTATTCCCATCCCTCCTAATTACTTATAACAATTATCCTTTGCATATACCTTTTAAAAAACACCCATCTAAGCCTATAATAGGTATACACCTAACTATAAATCCTTCCTCACAAGTATTAAAACAAACATAAAACCTCCTAAACTTTAAGGGTTCAAGTGGATCAAAAGGATTGTCCCTAGTCCCTTTAACTACGCAAGTAGTTTTAAGATTACTATGTTAGATTTCCTCAACATAAGTGTGCAACATATAATACTCTTTCTTATACGCAAGTAGTTTTAGGATTACTATGCTAGATTTCCTCAACATAAGTGTGCAACATATAATTCTCTTTCTTATAGTCTTTAATGATTTCATTTATCACTTTCATTTCGGCATTCCTATATACACTAAGATTAACATGTAATCTCAATTTTGTCTTACATATTTCCTTCAAAACTATAAGTTTCATTTCAAGATGACTTATAATTTTGGTTTTGAAGGATTTTGTAAGAAAATTCCTTATTGCAAACTTAATCTTATGGACCCTATGACACTTATAATGTCAATTATATGTCTTCATAACTAAAGTATCATATTTGTTTTCCTAGCTTGCAAAAAAAAAAAAAAAAGCCAAGGGCAGCCTTTTATACATTGAGCTCTAATCCTCCCAGGTTTATTTTCTTAAACCTTACCCTAATAGCCTTCAAGATTGCATATACAGCTAAGGCATCTCCAAGTTATTCTACATTTCTAAATATAATACCAAGGTAGAAAACTAATATTTTATTTAATAGGTTAAAATAGACACTAATACTACTTCTCTTAAGTGCATCAACCCTATATTCATCTTCTGTCTTAGTGTAATAGCTCCCATAATCTGAAGATTCACAGTACTCACCAGTGTTTCCATCCAAATCTCTCCTTCCACCTTATGCTGCTCATCTACTTCCTCTAACTCTTTTTGATCCTTTTTTTCTAACCCCATATTATCACCCTTATCTACATCACTACCAGCCACATCATATATCATCTTATTTTGCCCTCTCACTTTTTTCCTAGCTTCTATTAACTCCTCATCTCCATCATCAGACATTACATTTTGCTCACCCTCCACCACCTCTTCCATATCGCCCTAATCACCCTCACCTTCATGTTTATAACCTTTTATTGTTTTTTCCTCATATCCTTCTTTGACCTCCCCTGCCTCTTGCTCACCCTCACCTCCCTCTTCCTCATTTATCACATTCTGGTGACCTTCTAAACTAACATTTTTATCTAACCAATCAACTATTTCTTCTAGCCTTTCCACTATATTATCCTTATTTACCACAGGACCTATTATTCTTTTTAAGCAGTACAATACCTATTTTATCTTTGTCAATATCCTCTATAAAAGTTTATGATTCTATGCTTTTAGAACCTAAACCAATCTTAAACCCTATGTGACCAATATATAATGCAACATTATCCCCACCTTTTAACTTACTCCACATGACACTAACTTGTTTATCACTACTTACTTTCTCAAACTCCCTATAAACCAAGTCCTTGTGAAATAATGTAGCAATCTTATTATTCCTTAATTCCTTGACATAAGACATAATAGCGAGAAATGATAGTCTCTCTATGTCAATGGCCTTTTTAACTATTGTTTTCACCAAACTTACATAACCCCACTTCCTACCTCTTAAACAAAATCTATCCTTATGATTAATTACAAGGTCAACATAAATTTCAGTCATCCTACAACATATAAAAAGAAAGGCCATATTTCAATTACTATAAGAACAAACACATGTTGCAATATATAAAACGCAGCCTATATTTTAGTCACTACTATTTGAAACAAACCCATGCTATAATATATCACTATTAGATCAACATAAAATAAAAAAAAAAAACAAAAGACAAACAAATAGCAGTGAGCAGTGATAGTGAACACTGATAGCAAAAGATATGCAAAACCAACAACATGCAAAGCAAAACCAACGACATATAAACCTAATTCATGCAAATAAAAAAAATTTCAACCACTTATATACCCATATTCATGCAAATAAAAAAAAAATCAACCACTTATATACCCATAACAAAAAGTTTACAAAAATTATCACTTTAATCATACCGCAAATGCATTACAAACAAACAAAACCCCAAAAGTGATGCACCATAAAAGCCTTATAATATTGCATGCAAACACTTAAAAAAAAAGGCCTAAATGTGGTCCACCACAAAAGTTCTACAATAAATTACTGACCTTCAAAAAATTTTTCAATTCGACCAAAGTGGTCCGTTGTTGTAATTTCAAAGCTTTTCCACACTACGAGGTCCACCCTAAAAAGATAACTCTTTTCGAAACACTAAGGTCCACCATGATAATAGCAAGTCCATTAGTAAATGCTTCCAAAAGAATGAAGACAATTTCAGAGAAATAGAAATTTAGGAAAATTAGGCATTTAGTTAATAAATCATAGTGTTATAAGAATTAGGGGTTTATATTAATTGAAAGCGACATAGTCAACTAACACAATTTTTTAAGGCATTCTTATCAATTAGGCAATTCACATGCTTTTAATAGGTTATTGAGTACACTCGCGGTGAAGTTGTTAGAAAGGTGCAATGGTAAAAAAAAAATTGAAAGTTTAAGGACTCAACATTATCAAAAAAGTACGAAAGGCTTAATAGCAAAAATGAGAAAAGTTTAGGGGTTGGTTGATCTATTTTGCTACCTAAACCTTATGATTCCTACTTTTTATGTGTAATGTATGCTTTATGTCATCATGTGATATGCATACTTACTATTGCCATCATTTTAAATTATGTATGCAACTACTTTGATGTGCTTGAGCACCATCTTCCAATTGGGCAGCATATTAACATCCATTTCACACACCCTCTCACTTGTATATTGAGCATTTAATGGCAATATTGACCAGTCCATATCCATAAGGCAAAAGGTGAGGACCCTTTGATATCTTTAGGGTAGGAATTTTTTTTTTTTTTGTGGTGTTTATCACTAACATGAGTGTTGTTTTCACAAGTTTGAGGTTTATGCTTTCATCACTTGAAATATTTTTCATGCTTATCATGTTATGTACCCCCAACACCCTTTATGTGTATTGGTTTGTTTGATATGATTGTGTAGATTACATGCTAAATGAATGACAAAGGCCACCTAAAATGGATTTATTAATTGATGAGGATAAAACTTACAAAAATGGATAATATATTACTTAAATGTTGGATCCCTAAATCCAAGGGAGTTAGGAGTGCCTTACATATTCTCTAACTCGCACCCAACTCCCAAACTCCATCTTTAATAGGACAAATATGGGTTAGGCCCTCTAAAAGACCTATTTATATTAGAATCCATCCTAGCCCAAAATTTTATTTTGATTAAAATTGAGTGGAAACTTTATGCAAGCTTTAATGTATTACTAATTTATTACCTTTTAGGTCCCTTATTAACTATTTGATTCAAAAAACTGTTACAATTCCAATACTCATGAAGAAAGAGTTGAAACTCTATACTTTCATGTATTACCTTTTAGGTCCCTCATTGGGTACTTGACTCATGATATGGGTTTTATGGTCAGAGAAGCCAATCCTTCAAATTTCCTAATGATCCTTTTACGTGCCATCACTTAGGATTATATCAAAGTATGACTCTATGTCATCTCAATTCTCTGATGGTCAATATAAGATTTTAGAGTTACAAATAAGATTTCACACATTTTAGTGCATTAGCCCCACAATTATTTTTTGAGGTGCTCACAAGAAGATTAATGCTTAAAGAGAGTGATATGCATCACTATGGACAATGCATCTTCTAATTATATAGTTGTTCAACAACTCAAAAGATTAAGGAAGATCATGTTTTTATTATGAGTAGAGAGTCATTCCATTTGAGTTGTTATGTTTATATATTGTAATTAGTTGTTAGAAGCGATCTAAAATATGTCATTGGTCTATTGATAGAACAAGTGATATGGTAAAAAAATATATATAAATAGTACCCCTATGGGATAAACACTTTAGAAAGTGTTACATGAGTATTCTAAATCGTCATCGTCTTGGATTGTCTAACGTTGATGGAATTCCACTTACCTAATGCTAAAAATAGTTATTAGTTACCAAAAAGGTTTTGATAGGATAGAGGATTTACATTTTAGGTACTCAATAAACTATTGTAATGAAATACCCATGTGAAATTGATTGAAAGTGATTAGTTAAATGATAAATTATTGATAGGGTTTCTCATAAAATATTACAATATGCTTTTATGGCTATTTTTTAAACGTAAAAAGTAAGAAAATGAAGAACAAAGAAAACAAAAAAACGCGGGAGAAGAACAACAGAGCTCTCATACTTTCATTCATATATATAATGTTTACAAAAGTATAGTTATCAATTACTTCTTAACAACTACATTTGTTTTTCCCTGTTTTATGTAAGATTTCTCCTTTTTTTAATCTTTGCTTAAATCAAGAAAAATCATACTTTCATTATTCCAATAAAATAACAAAACAAAAGCTGGTAACTAAAGTTTAATTTATACAAAATATCTTTAAAATGTTAACACTTGCTATCATCAAATTCTAGCAGCTACAATAGTAGTTGTAAGCTCTGATAAGCTGCAGGTTTCAACATTCCTCCTTCACACAAATGTTGGAGTGTATTCCCATCTTCTCTTGAATCAATTCAAACCATGCTTTAGGTAATGCCTTTGTCAAAATATCAGTAAGTTGATCCTCAAACCTGTGAAGCCTCAATTTCACTACACCTTCCTTATCTACTTCTCTTAAGAAGTGATACTTAATCTTTATATGATTGGTCTTACCAAGGAAAATAGGGTTTTGGCCATTAAAATAATAGATTAATTATTACTTAAAACCTCTATGTTTGGTCTTACCATAGAGATTAAGTATTTCTTTAAACCATAATGCTTGATTTACTGTAGCAGTAATAGTTATAAACTCTACCTCTTTTATTGATTGAGCATCCATATCTTGCTTCTTGCTATTCCAACTTACCACTCCTGAACACTTGAGGTACTCTTCATGTCATCCTCAGACCCTGCACAATCTCTGCCAACAAATCCTAATAATTTTGTGTGACAAAAACTTCTATATAACATTCAAAAATTTGTTGTCCCTTTAACATATCTCAAGATCATTATTAATTTAATAAAGTGAATTTGATTTGGAGAATGCATAAACCTAGAAAGCATGCTAGTTGCAAACCTTATATTAGGCCTAGTGACTAATAAATACAACAAACCTCCAATTAAACTCCTGTAAACCTAAGCATCAACCTTCTAAGCACCATCATTTTTCTTCAAATTCTCTCCTTTCATAGATGGTGTAGTGACAAGTTTTGCAATTTGTCGTTGCAAATATCTCTAAGATCATCTCAACATACTTCTTTTAGTGTATAAAGATGCCATGATAGGTTTGCAACACTTCAGTTCCCATAAAATAAGAAACAAGACCTAAGTAATTCATCTCATAGACATCCTTCTTCTCCTCCTTGAATTGAACCACTAGTTTAAGATTGCTACTAGTAATAAGAAAATTATCCACATAAGAGAGATAATCAAGATTTGCTTTTGGGATTGCTTGACATAAAGAGTGGCTTCATTAAAGCTTTTTTTAGATCTCAAGCTTATCAAATGCTTATTAATCTTATTATACTAGGTTCTAAGAGCCTACTTCAAGCCATTAAAAGTCTTGTTCAGTAAATAGACATCATCTTCTTACCCTTCAATCTCAAACCCTTGTGGCTAGTCAATATAAACTTCTTCCTCCAAATCACCATTAAGAAATATTGACTTGACATCCAGTTAGAAGACATTTTAGCCATTATGAGCTGCAAGTGAAAGAAACAATGTAATGATGTCAAACCTTGCTACTAGAGTAAATGTTTCAATTAAGTCAACACCAACCTCTTGAGCATAGCCTTTCATAACTAATCTCACTTTGTGATTATTAGTTGATCCATCTGGATTGACCTTTACCCTAAAGACCCATTTTACACAAATCACATTCTTTCCTTTAAGTCTTGCTACCAACTGCTAAATTTTATTTTTGTCAATCATTGTCAACTCCTCCTATATTGAAGCCTTCCATTTGGATAATTAATAGCATCACTGAAATTTTAACGTTTTAGTGATGTTATGTTACATTTGTTATAGATGTCTTGGAGTATTCTTATTTCTCTAACTATAAATTTTTTTTCCTGAATGTGAATCATCATCACTAACAGCTTATTCTTAGGGTAAAACACCTTTATTTAAATTTTATTGACAACAGCATCTCTCTCACAATTCCAAGATGCATCCTCATCAACCTTAACATTCCTTGCAATAATAATTTCTTTGTTTTCATTTCTAACTCCCTATAAGCTTTTGAATTATTGTTGTACCCCATCATTACTCCAACTTTAGCTTTTTTGGCTCAACTTGTCTCTTTTTACATTAGGAACATGAACATAACACAAGCACTCAAACACCTTAAGATAGCTCATGGTAAGTTTTACACCAAACCATGATTTAAATGGACTTTTGCCTTGAACAGGCTTAGTGGGTAATCTATTAAGTAGATAAATAGTAATATTGACAGCCCCAGCCCAAAATTCTTTGGGCATACCCTTCTCAAACATCAAACACCTTGTCATATTCATGATTAATCTATTCTTTCTTTCATTAACTCTATTTTGTTGAGGAGTATAATGCACAATGTGTTTATGATGAATGTCGTACTTTGTAAATAGCTCTCAAATTGCTAAGAAGTGTACTTAGTTCCATTATTAGATCTATGTACTTCAATTTGTTTAAAGCAAGAATTCTCAATAGCAGCTTTGAACATAACAAACGAATCAAGAACCACTGACTTTTATATAGGAAGAACATATAACAAAACCTGCTAAAATCATTAATGAAAATCAAGAAATATTTATTGCCAGATAATTGAAGGGTAAGCCATAAGACCACACACATCAGTGTGCACCAGCTGAAGCTTTTCTCCTACTCTCCATGCTTAATTAGTTAGAAAAGGAATATTTTTACCAAACTAACAAACTCCACACACTTCTCCAGGATCACTTATAATAACCAAATCAAGAACCGAGTTATTCTTTTGCATATTAATAATAGAAGCATAATTAAAGAGTCCTAGCCTTTTGTACCAAAAGTAACTCATCAGCACTATTGGTGCTTGTTTAAATTTCAATATTTTCCTACTTAGTCAAAAAAATTGTCTTAGACATGTTAATTGAAAGCAAACATTTACTAATAGGTTTAAAGATTTCACACTTCTTTATAAAAAAAAAAAAGTAAGAATTATCATTTTCCATCAACTGACTAACATTCAACAAATTTTGGCTTATTTCAAGCACAAAAAAACATCAAAAATCACTTTGGTACCTAAGAGAGTATTCATAGTGACTGTTTCTTTTCCCATCAGTTTTAAAAAATTTCCATCTCCAATTCTTACTTTCCAGGAGTAGCCCCTATTAAGATCTTTAAAGATTTTCTAATCATTTGACTTGCGATGTATGCATCCACTATCCACTAACCAAGTATAAGAGTCATTATTGGCAATAAAACACTCCTCATGAACCATTACTATAAAAAGCTTCTCTTATTGAGGCTCAGGATTCTCAACAACTTAAGTTTACTGAGTTTGAGTTTGTTATTCTTGCCTTGTTTTACACACTTTATCCATAGGCTAAATGTTTATGGAATCTCCATTGAACACCAAGTTTATACTAGCAAAAGTTCTCAATAGGTGACCTCTTATTGCAGTGAGGACATAGAGGGAACTTTTCTTTTCTTCTTTTGTATCTTCCTCCATCACTACCTTTATTGTCCTTATACTTCTTATCACTAGATTGTTTGCTACTAATAGCATTTGGTTAAGCTTTCACTTTCTAATTTGCTAATATGGCATTTTCCAATTTGTTTTCTTTTAAAAAAATCCATTTTTAACTCAATATCTTGCAGAGCATTGGTAAGCTTAACAAGAGTAAACTTTACTCAGTCCTAAGAGTCTTTAAGAGAAGAGATCATAACTCAAAATCTCTCTAGAAGAGCCACAATCTCCTTCCTAACTATTATCTTCTTAAGGAGATCCTCTTCAAGCAATCTAATTTGGTTAACAACCTTCATAACCTTGTCAATATAAACTATGACAATTTCAAAGTCCTTTGTTCTCAGCAACTTAAACTCTTTTCTTAAATTGAAAACTTGTATTTGTTTTATCTTATCACTACCCTAAAACTCCTCTTTTAGCTTATCCCAAGCTCCTTAACAATATCACATGTCATGATTTTCGTGAAGACTACTTCACTTACAACCAAATGTAAGCAAGAAAGAGTCTTATACCTCTTGACAACTTCCTCTAAATGCTACTTAATATGATTTGGAGATGGGTTTTTAGGGAGAGGATTCAATTCCTTCCTTGTCTCAAATAACCTCCCAAAGATTAAAAGCTTTCAAATAGACTTTCATTTTCATAGCCCAAATTTGATAATTTTCATTAGCAAACATAAGAGGAGTGGTTCCCGAGAATGTTATGGAAGCCATGACTGAAATCTTGATTTTTAAGGTTTTATGATAGGGTTAAACTCACTATTTTTCATTCTTCTCACAAGCCTTCTAAGATCATAGAAGCTTTGATACCTTTTGATGGTTATTTTTCCAACTTAAAGAGAAAGAAAATGAACAAATAAGGTAAAAAAAAAGTGGGAGAAGAGCAACAAAGCTCTCATACTTTCATTGATATATATAATGTTTACAAAAGTAGATTTATCAACTACTTCTTAATAACTACATTTGTTTTTCCTTGATTTAAGCAAGATTTATCCTTCTTGAATGTTTGCTTAAATCAAGAAAAATCATACATCAATTGTTCTAATAAAATAATAAAACAAAAGCTAGTAACTAAAGTTTAATTTCTACAAAATATCATCAAAATGACAGCACTTGTTGTCACTCCAATTTTAGCAGCAGCAGTAGTAATTGTAGGCTTTAACAAGCTTTCCAATGCCTTTTATTCTACCTTTAATACTTACTTCCTTAAAGTTATAAGAATTTTGAAAGAGTTAAGTGCATGTCAAACTAGTGATAACAAGCCTTTTATTAAAATAGGGGAATGCATGAGAGCAAAATTTTTGAACTAGGGATCTTTATCTAAAATAAATATTATGTTATTTGTGGCAATAGTATTAGACCCTACACATAAGATGAAATGACTTACTACCAAATATAGTGCATACTACTAAGAAGATAAGATAAAAAAAAATTAATGATAAGAGTAATTGATGCCTTAAATGGTTTGATGGTGGAGTATAAGGTGATAGCAAAGTCTGGAGTTCATGATGCTTTAGGGAATATTAATGGTGTAAAATGATCATATGATAGAAGATAACGAGGATGTTGATGAGTATTGTTGGAAGTAGAGAGGATCCATGTAAGGTTCAAAACTTGATTCTTAGGGGTCTCTCATAAAAAAAGTATTTCTTCCCTTAAGTGAAGAGAATGAGAAGGATAAATTTGATGAAATGGTGATGATTTTAATGATATAATCATGATTAATTAAGATAAAATATGAGTTTGAAAGGATGACTAAGAGATATGAAGGTGAAAGATGTTAAGTTATAAGAAGAAAGTAAGTGTCAGTTATAATGCATAAGTATGAATGTGCAAGAAATAATGATTAATGAATATGCATGAATAATGAAATTAGAGGTTTAATAATGAAAAATATGTCAATATTATGTGAGGAAGAAAGTAATGTAAAATACATGTTAAAAAGAAATGAGAAAGGATGATGGAAGCAAAGGTATAGGCTATGTTAGGCGCATGTTCTTTGATGGCTATTAAAATATGCAAGCGTGCTTAATGTACGATTAAATGACATTTTATTGAATTGTTTTAGATGTATTTTAGATGCCCAAAGTTGTTATTTAAAGTTTCTTGAAGGAAGGAAGGAAGAGTTGGATAGTTGCATAGTTGTCTTGCTTAATGTTATTGCATATATTTGTTTAATGTGTGCCTAATGTTTATTTAAATGACATGATAATGATGTGTTTTAGATGAATTTTAAATGTCTATATTTGGTATTTGTAGTGTCATAAAGGAATGGAGGAAGATTTAGAAGCAAAGCTTTCATAAGTTGTATGCTTATTTCCATAAGTTATACGCTTACCTCCACAAGTTGCATGCTTTGAAAAATAGATGTTGGAGGACTTTAGGAAGCATTTTTTGGCTAACTATATTTATTATGCATGAATTATTAACCATCAAGGTAGAATATTGAACCAAATAATGCATCAAAATATGAAGAACTTTTGGCAACCAAACCTTAATTGATAGCCAAAATTAGTTAATTTGGTTAAATAAGCTAGCATGTTCAAATTGGTCATTTTACACCTCCAAACTGCCTCACCACCTCTTTACTTTTATTTACATGGCTAAACATCATATTTATTCAATTTTTAGTAGTTTAACTGACCCAAAAAATCTCCTCCATCCATGGCTACAAAATTAAGTTAGGAGAATCAAGTTTTTTCATTCATCTTTTTCCATCTTTTAAGCAAGTTGGTGACTTTCTCCTTCCTATTTCAAATAAGTTATAATCTTTCATATTTCTTTTTTATTTATTCCATGTTTGAATAAGTATGTTTATGGTGTTTTTAAGTTTCATGATGATGGAAGAGATGAAGTTTAGTATTAGTATGGCTTGAAAGGTGATGTTGTCTCGAAAAGGAATTTTGGATGTACTTGAAGAACATAGGTCGTTTCTCTTGGTTCATGATGTTTTATGGTTTATTAAATGATAATTAGTGTTTTATTATTCATATTTGAGAAGAAAATTGAGCTTAATGGGTGTTTTACACCTTTGTGGAACTAATGGCAATATTAATATAGTGTACAATTGAAGCCTTAAAAGTAATTGATGTATATCAATTGATTACATAAGTTCTTGATTATTATTGAATTCTTAAATTTTAACTAGCATCCTAAACTTATTTTTTATAATGATAACTAAGGCTTGAATGATGTTTAACACCTTAGTTATATTGAGTTAGATATTTATATCTTAATAAGTTTATGATTGTCCTTTTAAGGAGTTTCATTTGAAAGGATAATTGATTTAGTTTAATTTTTTATATTATTTGAGTTATTAAATGTTGTATAGTTAAGGTCTATAGTTGTTTTTAAGTCTTGAAGGATTTCTTACATCTTAGTTGGGATAGAGTTAAGTATAGATGTCGTAATGGTTAAATGGATGTGTTTTATAAAGTCCTTATGTAAATTAATTATGTTTATAAGGAGAATTTATGTTAAATTGAGTTTCCTGATATTCTTTGACACTTTAGACCTTATGATTAGTGTTATATATGAAAGGAGGAGATGTTATTCATTTAGTTGGGAGTAGGATTATACATAGATGTCTTAATAAGTATATAGATGGTTTATGATGAGAAATGAGTATGTTGATGAATTTACAAGTATAAATTGAAGATTATGATATGAGTTAACGATTATAATTATGGATTACCCCATGATTTAATGGTGATGTTAGTGTTGATATTATGAATGAGATGAAAGGAAAATGGCATTATGAGGCATGAAGGATGATAATTAAGTTGTAAGTTAGAGATAATGAAGTCATGTTTGCATGCTTAATTGATGTTTAGGACTTCATTATCCTTATAAGGGCTTTTGCCCTACTATTTTATCTATTATGTTTATCTTATATTTCTATCAATAAGTTTAACTCTTCATATTTTAGTTATTTTATGCTTAGGTAGGTGTGTGGATGAGATGATTAAAAGCAAGTAAGGATAAAGCTAAAAGCAAGCAAGGCTAAGGTAAAGGGGTAGAGAAAGAGTAAAACCAAAGCAAAGAAGAGCTAAGGCTAACAATGAAAGGCGAGAGATTTTAGTTGCTTTCATTATCCAATGCCTACATGCATTGTGAGTTTAAATGTATAGGAAAAAATAGGCCAAGCTTTGTTACTATGAAAGTCACATACATTCTTATGAAATGAAATGAAATGTTATTATGTAAAGTTATATTTAAATGTCATGTGATTTGAGGATAGTTCAAGGAGAAAGTGGAAACTCAAAGAGGTATAGCTAGCTATGCGAGGATGATATGACCAATATATGAAAATAAAATGTTATGCATGCATAACACGGTGGGTGAGGAAACTCTCTCATGTAAAAGAAAGACGTAGTTAGTGAGGCAACTCTCCAACGAGCATGGATGGTGAGGCAACTCTCTCGCGAGCACAACAAGTAAGGAAACTCTCTTGTGTAAAGAAGATAAGAAACCTAAATAATGTTTTCCATGGATTTGACTACCCGTATATGTAATGTTATGTTATGTAAATGTTATATGCAAATGTTATGCCATGTATATAGAAATGCATTCATGTTAAGGCTTGTGAGGATGCATATGGACAATATAAATTCCTCATTGATTTTTCCATAAAGAGCTCAACCCCACACACATAGATTATTTTGCAGAATAAGCATAAGATTGATATCATGATTTACAACTAAAGGCTAAAGGCAATAAATGAAATTTTAAGTTATGTATCATTTATTGTTAAGGCACTGCACTTATTTCTTCATAGTTGCCTACATTAATAATGTATATGTATAATTGAAAAAGTTATAGAAGCATTAAGCAAATGTTAAATTATATCCTATTTTCTTAGTAATATCCGTAAAGTCTAAGTTATGAATAATGTGATATATATATATATATATATATATATATATATATATATATATA
>CATIWR010611680.1:0-12460 GCA_949677035.1 Omphalea diandra | reverse complement strand
ACATCAAGCCTTATCCTCGACAATACACTCATTACACATATATATATAGATATATATATATATATATATCTATATATATATATATATATATATATATATATATATAAATAACATTATATATAAATTTATATACAAATGTATATAGAGTAATCAACAATTTTTCATAAAAAAAACTAAAAAACAAAAATTAAAACCAAATGTACAAATCGCTTAGCTATATTTTTTTGGATTGAATTTAATTGAATTTTCAACTGGTTCCATTTTTTGGCTTTTTTGTCACTCCGACCAAAATAATAAAAGTAAGCAGGTGAAAATAAATTTTAGAATTTTCTGAATGGTGGCAAAAGTTTCTAATATGTGTTTCAGATTTAGTTGTTTTATTATTGTCTTGAAATTTTTTTTTTAAGGTGGAATGTTCATATTATGCCGGATGTATCTACGCTAGGAGTGTAATCGAGACGAGTTGAGCCGAATTTTATAATTCTTGAGTTTAAGCTCAACTTAAAAATTCGAAACTCGAGCTTGATTATGTTTCAATTTTTTTAATTTGAGCTCGGTTAAGTGCTTGAAAACTCAAACTCAACTTGATTAACCTCATTTATTTATATAAATTTTTTTTGTAAATTCTATAAACTAAAATTTAGGTTCAAATAAACTCGATTAGGTATGGTTCGATTAAATTCGATTAGTAATATTGTAAGCTCGATTAAACTCGCGAGTTTCTTGAGTCAAATATTTTAAAGCTCAAATTCAACTCACTTAATTACTCAATTAACTCGAGCCCGACTTGATTAATCTTGAATCGATTTCGAGTATTTTTTGAGTTGATCTTGAATATTTTGCAAACTGTTTTGATTTGTTTACACCCCTAGCATACATTACATAAATGACAAAAATTTAAATTTAAAATACTTTTTTATTCATTCAACTACTAAAAAGATGATAATTCAAATAAAACACTAGTACTGCTAATAGAAATTACTATAATATTTTTTATTCTTTTAAATGTAAAGTACTCATAAGTACTTATACTCGTTTAAATTTAATTATATATTTTATTTATTGAGTGGATATAGCCAATATAAACGAGTTATTCCTGACGTATACAATAGTTGCATAAATTGGGTACGTGTTACTATTTGTAAGAATTTTGTTTCCAAGCATATAGAGAGTGGACAAATAAAATAAGAAACATTCAAAATATATGATTGGATAGCACTTATATGAATAATCTGTTCTAGAATAGAGTGATCCATATTTAACCGTTCTTGAATCATATTCCCATGCATAGGCCTAGCCACCCGCCGGTTCAAACGGTTTCGAACAGGTTAAAAATTGGCTCAAAACTGATCAAATTTAGAATTGGGATTGAACCTGCCCTAAACTATGAGAGGACCGGTTCCTCTTTTTATTGAATCGAAATCGACAGTTCCGATATATATATATATATATATATATAAAATTAAGTTTAAACTATTTTTTTATTTTTTAATATCATTCAACCCATAACTGTGAATTGGAATCAGCCAGTTTCAAATCCGCCCTGAACCGTCCAAGGGGCAATTTAGACTGATTTCAGCAGTGGTGGAATTATGAACCACCAATTCCTGAACCGTGGCCACCCCTATTCATGCATCAGAAAAAGTATCACTTGGATCTAATTACAAGTCATTTATCCAATGCTATTGGTATTAAAAGGCAAATGATCCTTGCTCTACTAGCAAAAGAGCGATGTCTAAAAATTAAGAGATCTCAATATTTTTTTAATAATAATAATTTATAATATTTTCTCTCCCTGATTAATAACTACCCTTATAATTAATTAACTTACAATAACTCTATGAGAGCATCTAATCTCATGTCATCACCAAAAAAAAAGATATTGGTGCTAAAAGACTTAGACATTGCCAATGGCTTGTTGGCCATATAAAGTGTCTGGAATAAAAATGTCTCAAGATTCTTACCATACCATTTGATTGGCTCTAACTATTTACACTGTTAAAACTTTTTGCACTATTGTAAGGGAAAGTTCATCTAGCTATAAGATATTTTAAAAATTATATTGAAAGTTTTAATTATTTGCACTCTTTTAAAAAGTGCAAAAAGCTCAAAATAAAATATAAATGGCTGAAACCATTTGATTTGACATCTCTCAATCTCATCTCGCTATTGGGTTAACATTGAAATACTCAGAGATCAAATGTCTTTAAATTGGAACTTGGAAAATGTTAGCATACCGTTTAATACGAGAACTTTCATCTAATTATTAGTTTCATTCAAATTCAAAGTTCACTCTTTTATTATCTTTTAAATTTTATATTTTAATTTTTTTTATTCAAAACATTTTATTAAATATTTTTCATAATTCAATGTAAGGCTATATGTGAGAACCTTTTTATCCAAAATAATACATAAATAACAATGTAGGAAAAAACGGTATACTTTACTATACGTGTATCTTTATTTCGTGTCTATCTCTAATCCAACACAAACTACTGCAAATGTCAGTTTTAGAAATAGACTAAAGGTTATTTTGGCCCATTGACTATTTTAAAATATCCAATTAAATACAATTTTAATGTTTTAGCTTATTAGGTCCAAAATAATGAAACAATAGCGTATTTTAAATCATTTTTAAGTTATTCAAGGACAGTGTATGACACTCACCTTATAGGAAAGTGAAATACTTAAACTAAAATATTTTAAAAAGTTCTAATACCAAAATGGTTAGTTTCTTTTAAAAAATTAGCTACTTCTTTATTATCAACTATTAGTATTACCATAAAAATTATTTATTTTTTAATGACCCTAAAATATATTTAACTAATGATTGGACATGATTTTGCATGTAAAATCAATCATATCGCGATATCGTATCTTCAATAATGATAAGAACAAGATTGAATTTGAATCTTTACTCGTATGTAAACACAAGTCTCAAAGTTTAATTCAAAAATCAAACAAAATAAATTATTAAATTTCAATTAGACATCTAGAAAACTTATTTCTAGCAACCTAAATTATAAAAATTTAAGTGGTGTTAATCTCAATCTTAAAGTAATTTTTAACACCCAAAATTATAAAAATTTAAGTGATGTTAATCTCAATCTTAAATTTAACTAAGTAATTTAAGAATTAGATTAAACAAGATTATGAAATTATGAAGTTTTCACTAAATAATCTCAGTAAGTCCTTTTAAGAACTTAAGAAGAAAATTAATCTCTCATAAAAAATCAGAAATATATTGATCATCCTTAATTTGGGCACTTAAATATATCCTTACAAATAAAAGTTCTTTACTACTAACAACATCAAACTTATCATCAATAAGATTTTCCATGATTAAAAAAAAAAAGAAAATCCTCACAAAATCATTCCCTCACATGTTTACACTAAAAAATATGATATTCCTCTCGTATTTCACACAACAAGGTTTTTTCTCTCTTATGATCTTTTCACTCTTGCCTTTTTACCTCTCAATATTCTTTTTTTTAAGTTTTTTGAGGACTTAGTTACTTTATACCAAATGAAACTTAAATTGAACACAAACAAGTAAAAGTAGCTTAGTTACTTTATACCAAGTGAAACTTAAACTTAACACAAACAAGTAAAACTAGCTCTTAAAACACTTATAAAATAAAGGAATTAAAATGAACATAATTGGTTGCAAGAAACAAATTTCTAAAGACCTAACCATAATCTAAGAATTTAAAAGGAATTTGAAGTTACAAATTAGTGTTTTTAACTTAAAAATATGGTAGGAATTAAGCCTAAGCCAAATGGAAAAAGAAGTTTTCAAAATTTGTTTCAAAACAATATCTTTGTAATCCTTAGCTTTTTTTCTTTTCTTTTCTTTTTTCTTTCTTTTCTTTTTTTATTTACTTTTTTTAAATTTGTTTGGAGGTTAAAACAAACTTAGAATTGCAAGAAACATAAAGGAGAAATCAAAAACACAAAAAAAAAAAAAAAGGAAGCCCAATTTAGCACTTGTAGGGTTATTTTGATAATTTTAGCCCTCTCTTGAATTTTAGAATATGGTTCGGCCTTAGACAACAAGAAACACCAAAAAGATTATTAGTAATAAAAAGAAATAATTTTGAAGGAGAAAAGATGAGGAAATTACAAAAAAAAAAAAAAAAATAGAATCAAGTTTTCCTTAATTTAAGAAAATTTTAGCAATTCCTAAATTTTAAGAAATTTTTCGAATCAAACACTTTAATTCTGCAATTAAGGACACAAGAAGTGTTAGTTGTTGAAGAAACTCAATTTTGAATGGAAGAAAAACAAGAAATAAAAAATTTTGCAAAGTTTCTTAATTTAAGGAATTTTTGTATAAGTATGCAACTTTGATGGAATTTGAATCTGATTTTTCAGAATATGATATTTAATGAGGAAAAAAATTAATGAATGTATAAACAATAAAAAAATAAATTTGAATGCAAGAATTGGGAAGAGGCCAAATTGGAGAAGAAAGTTGATGAATGCAATTTTGATGAACTAAAAATAATGCAAGAATAAGAAAGATAGATACATTTGATCTTGAATTAAAATCTTGGCTCCGACACCAAATAATATGAACAATATTGGATTTGAATCTCGATTCATATGTAGAACACAAGTCTTAAGCTTTAATTCAAAGATTAAATAAAATAAATTTTTAAATCTCAATTAGACCTCTAGAAAATTTGTATCTAGTAACTTGAATTATAAAGATTTAAGATATGTTAATCTCAATCTTAAATTAACTAAATAATTTAAAACCTAGATTAAATAAATTTGTGAAATTATTAAGTATTCACTCAATAATTTTGCTAAGTCCTATTAAGAACTTAAGAAAAAAATTAAATCTCATAAGCAAATTTTGCTAAAAAGAAATATTGTTCATTCCTTCCCATTGGCTAAATATTAAGGGCTATTTATAGCTTTTACAATGCTTTAAGAAAATTCTAAGAAAATACATTCTATTTAGTCTTAACATGTTTGGCTGAATTTTTTATTCATTAAGGAAATAAGAAAATACATTCTATTTAGTCTTAACATGTTTGGCTGAATTTTTTATTCATTAAGGAAGAGATACTCCTAAACTAAATAGGAAAACTTAAAAGAAACATCAGGATATTTTCCTAATTATAAACAGAAGTTCCTTACATAAGTAAATACCAAAAGTTTTTAAATAGAAAAGAAAGAGATTTCAACTTAATGAATAAATCTGAAGAAAAATTGGAAAATCTTGCCAACCAAACATAATCTTATAAGAACCTTAACTTAATGTTCCATCTTCCATGTTTGGCTGAATTGGGCCTCCAAAAGAGTCTCTTGGCCAAATGTTGAGGGTCATGGGTCTCTTCATATATTGAGCACCAATGGATCAAGTTGAGTGATTCCTTTGAAGAGTGTAAGCTTCCATCTCCTTATAATTGGGTTTCACGCATCATTTGTTCTTCTTGGGAGAATCCAATTGTTATTCTTTGTTGCATGAATGCTTCAATTACATCTTTGAACTTTTTAAACCTTCCTCTTGTGATTGGACCTTAAAATTTGAGTAGATCTTTGTGTTTGCCTTAAAATTGGAATGGATCTTTATGAGTGTTTGGTGAGGTTTTTTTTTCTTTTGTTATTTGCTAGCCATCACAAATCCTAAAGAAGAACTAAAGTGGAAGTTATTCATTAAAGGATTACAAGCTCATACGGCCCAAATTGAGAAGCAATTTCAAGATATGCATGAGAAGATTGAAAGCTTACAAATCACCTTAAATTCTAACAACACTCACACCAATTATAAGCAACCAAGGCGTGAGAGGATTGTTCAAGATGATGAGGAGGGTGATTTCATGGAAGGCAACTCACAAAGATCTAGTAAGCAAAATGACAATTTTAATAGCATCAAGATGAAGATTCCTACCTTTAGTGGTTCTAATGATCCAAAAGCCTATCTATCTTGGGAAAAAATGGTGGATTTTATTTTTTATTGTCATAATTATAATAAGGATAAAAAAGTTAAATTAGTTGTTAAATTTGTGGGATATGTTATTGTATGGTGCGATCAAATTAGAAGTATTAGAAGAAGATGTGGGGATCCACCAATTTGTACCTAGGTAGATATGAAAAGGGCCATGAGAAATAGATTTGTTCCTAGTTATTATCTTAGAGATGTACACAAAAAGTTGCAAGGACTTGTACAAGATAGTCGGAGTGTGGAAAAATATTATCAAGATTTTGAAATCACCTTCATGAGGGTTGAACTTGAAGAGTCTATGGAGCAATCTTTGGCACATTTTCTTACTAGTCTTAAAAGGGAAATTGCTAGTGAAGTTGAGCTTAAGCAATATGAGACTTTGGAGGAATTATACCACCTTGCTATTATGATGGAGAGGCAATATAAAAGTAAGCATTCTAAGCCTGATTTCAATTTAATTTCTTAGATGAATAAGTTTAAAAGTGTTGATAAGCCCAACAATAGACCAAAGATCAAACCATCAAAAAAGGAAAGAGGAAGCAAGCCCAACTCCAATGATAACGCTAAACCCCTTAAAAGGCCAAGTTTAATTATTTGTTTTAAGTGCCAAAAGGAAGGACACATGACATGTGATTGTCCCAATAAGAGGACCATGGTTTTGTGTGATGGAGTGATAATAAGTGATGATAAGGATGATAGTTATACAACCGACCCCGAGATGCCTCCATTGAAAGATGTTAGTGATGATGACTTTGAGGATCCTAATAAGGTAACTAGTAAGAATATTATTGTGACTAAGCATTCTTTAAGTATGCAAGTTAAGGATGATCAAATTTAAAGGGAAAATATATTTCATTCTAGGTGTAGGATAAATGGTAATTTATGTTTTGTTTATTGATGGTGGTAGTTACACTAATGCAGCTAGTACTTATGTTGTTGAAAGACTAAATTTACCAACCATAAAACATCTTGAACCTTATAACTTGCAATAGCTTAATGATAGTAGAGAAGTAAAAGTCACTAAGCAAGGTTTGATATTGTTTTCTATTGGTAGATATAAGGATGGGATACTTTGTAATGTTATTGCTATGCAAGCTAGACATATACTTTTAAGTCGACCATGACAATTTGATAAGTGAGCCAAATATGATGGTTCTCTACTACTTATAAGTTTGATTTTGGGGGCAAACATATTGTTTTGTATTCTTTAATACCTCAACAAATTTTTGAGGACCAAAAAGTAATGAGAAAGAGAGAAAACACATTCAGCCAAGAAAAAAGAAAAAGAAAAAGTAATGCAGCAAAAGGAGAGTAATGAGAAAACCAAAGAGGGGCATGAGACTAAAGTGAAAAAAGGAGAGCAAAGAGGGGATGACATAAAAAAAAGTGAGGGGCATGCAAAATAAGAGGGTGTGTGAAAAGTTACATTTGCAAAAGAGAGGGATGTGAGGAAAACCTATTTATTCCAAACACCCATCTTTTTTAAGTTGTACAAAGAAACTTATTTTTCTACTAATGACTTAATTGTTTCTTTGCCTAGTGTGTTTGTTTCTCTTTTATAGGATTATGATGACTTATTTCTCGAAGAGATGCCTAACGGATTACCATCTTTAAAAGGGATAGAACATCAAATTGACTTCATTTCAGGCTCTCAAATTTTAAATAGGCCAACCTATAGGAGTAATCCTGAGGAGAAAGGAGCTTCAAAGGCAAATTGATAAGCTAATAAAGAAATGTTTGATAAGGAAAAATATGAGTTCTTGTATTGTTCCTATTTTAATTGTACCTAAAAAAGATGAAACTTAGAGAATGTGTATTGATTGTAGGGCTATAAATAAGATAATTGTTAAATATAGACATTATATTCCTAGGCTTGATTATATACTTGATGAATTGCATGGAGCTAAAATGTTTTTCAAAATTGATCTTAAAAGTGGGTATCATCAAATTAGGATAAGGGAGAGAGATGAGTGGAAAACTACTTTCAAAAAAAAATATAGTTTATATGAGTGGTTGGTTATGCCTTTTGGTTTGACTAATGCACCTAGCACTTTCATGAGATTAATGAATCATGTTTTTTGAGCTTTTTTTGGTAAGTTTGTAATTGTGTCCTTTGATAATATTCTTGTGTATTCTCAATCTTTGGAAGATCATGTTAACATGTTAAGTTAGTTTTTGATGTTTTGAGAAAGGAAATGTTATTTACTAACCTTAAGAAGTGTTATTTTTGTACAAGCAAAGTTGTGTTCCTAAGTTTTGTGGTAAGGGGATAAGGGATCAAGGTAGACGAAGAAAAAAGATCAAGGTTATCCAGAAGTAGCCCACGCCAAAGAATGTTGGGGATGTGCATTCTTTCCACGGCTTGACAAATTTTTATAAGCAATTTGTCAAGGATTTTAGTACCATAGTCGCACCACTAACCGAAGTGATAAAGAAAAATGTTGGCTTCCAATAGGGGAATGCATAAGAAAATATTTTTTCTTACTGCATAAGAAAATATTTTTTCTTACTTATATCTAAATTAACTTGTGCACTTTTATTGTCTTTGCCTAATTTTTCTAATACCTTCGAAAATGAATGTGATGCCTCAGGTGTAGGAATTGGAATCGTGCTTATGCAAAAAGGAAAGTCTAATACCTATTTTAATGATAAACTTAATGGAACATGTTTGAACTACCC
This sequence comes from Omphalea diandra, assembly GCA_949677035.1. Lineage (NCBI taxonomy): Eukaryota > Viridiplantae > Streptophyta > Magnoliopsida > Malpighiales > Euphorbiaceae > Omphalea > Omphalea diandra. Next base: position 3,825 of record CATIWR010611680.1, on the reverse strand, counting down.
AACCTATGATAAAAAAATGTACGTTTTGGTAAAAGTATTACAAACATGGCAACACTACTAATGACTTAAAGAATTGGTTGTCCATACCGACTATGAAAGTTTGAAGTACCTAAAAGGACAACAAAAACTTAACAAAAGACATGTCAAATGGAGTGAGTTCATAAAATTTTTTCCACATATCATAAGGTATAAATTAGGTAAGGAAAATATTATGGTTGATGCTTTATCCCTATAGTATATGTTTTTATCCACTTTAGATGCTAAGTTATTGAGATTTGAATACATCAAGGAGTTGTATGAATAGGACCATGATTTTAGCTAATTCTATGTTGCTAGTGAAAAAGTTGCTTATGAAAAGTCTTTTAGTCATGATGGGTTTTTATTTAAGGATAACAAGTTATGTGCGCCTAATTACTTTTTACGTGAATTGCTTGTAAAGGAAGCACATTGAGGGGGATTGATGGGACATTTTAGGGTATAAAAGAATTTAGATTTTTTGCATGAACACTTTTATTAGCCAAATATGCGATTAAATGTTCAAAAGATTTGTGATAAATGTGTTGCATATAAAAAGGCTAAGTCTAAATCTAAACTACATAGATTACACATGCCTTTACCTATTCCTAACATACCTTGGATTGATATTCTAATGGACTTTGCTTTAGGTTTACCTAAGTCTAAAAAGGGTAGTGATTGTATTTTTGTTGTGGTTGATAGATTTTCTAAAACGACACTTTATTTCATGTCATAAAATTGATGATGTCATTAATGTTGCAAACTTGTTTTTCAAGAAAATTATGAGATTACGTGGTATGCCTAAAACCATTGTTAGTGATAGAGATATAAGATTTTTAAGTTTCTTTTGAAAAATTTTATCGGAAAAATTAGGAACTAAGATATTATTTTCTACCACTTGTCACCCCCAAATCAATAGATAAACCGAAGTTATGAATTAAACTTTAGGACAATTGTTACGTGTGATGGTTAGAAAGAATTTGAAAACATGGAAAGAATGTTTGTCACATATTGAATTTGTTTATAATCGTAATGTGCATTCATCTACTCATTATTGTCCCTTTGAAATTATTTATGGGTTTATTCCTTTGAGTCTTTTAGATTTACTTCCTTTGCTTATGGACATGATATTAGATGGAGATGGAAAAAAGAAGACAGAATTTGTTAAGTCTTTATATGAGAAGGTTCACATGAACATTAAAAAAGAATGAAGAAGTTGTTAAACATGCTAATAAAGGGCGTATAAAACTTGTGTTTGAACCTGGAGATTGGATTTGGATACACTTTAGGAAATGGAGGTTTCCTCGTCTTAGGAAAAGCAAACTTAACCCTAAAGATGATAGACCTTTCCAAGTTTTAGAAAAGGTTAATGATAATGCTTATAAGATAGACTTGTCTAGTGATTTACAATGTTAGTGTTGCTTTTAATGTTATTAATTTATCTCCTTTTAACTTTGATGAAGGTATTAATTCAAGGACGAATCCTCTTGAGGAAAGAGGGAATGATGCAAACATCCAAGGCAAGCTCAAATATCCACTCTAATTTCAAAGCCTAATCACAAGGGGAAGGCTCAAAGTTTAAAAATGCAATTTATGCATTCATGCAACAAATAATAACAATTAGAATCGCCCAAGAAGAACAATGAATGTGTGAAGCCTAATTACATAAAGATGGAAGCTTAGACCTTTCAAATGAAGCACTCAACTTGATCCACTGAAGCTTAACATATGAAGAGGCCCATGACCCTTAACATTTGACCAAAAGACTCTTTTGGAGGCCTGATTCAACCAAACATGGAAGATGAGGCATTAAGTCAAGGATCTTATAAGATTATGCTTGGTTGACAATATTTTTCTATTCTTCTCAAGATTTCTTCATTAGGCAGAAATCTCCTTCTTTTCTATTTAGGAACTTTTGTTATTTACGTACGCAAAAAACTTTTTTTTATAGTTAGGAAAATATCTTGATGTATATTTTAAATTTTCCTATTTATCTTAGGAGTATCTCTTCCTTAATGAATATGAAGATTCAACCAAACATGTAAGGACTAAATAGGAAGTGTTTTCTTGAAGTATTGTAAAGGGTATAAATAACCTTTTATATTCGATCAAGAGGAAGGAATGGACAATATTTCTTTTTAACAAAATTTGCTAGTGAGATTTAATTTTCTTCCTGAGTTCTTAATAGGGATTGGTGAGATTGTCGAGTAAAAACTTAATAATTTCACAAAATTATTTATTTTAGGTCTTAAATTACTTAGTTAATTTAAGAATGAGATTAAGACATCTTAAATCTTTATAATTCAAGTTGCTAAAAAAAATTTTCTAAAGGTCTAATTAGGATTTAATAATTTATCTTGTTCGATCTTTGAATTAAAGTTTGAGATTTGTGTTTTACATAGGAATAAGGATTCAAATTCAACCTTGTTTGTATCAGATAAGTTTTTGTCGATGAAAACATCTACAACCGTAATTGATAATTACGATATTTGAAAATAAATTCACATTAATCTACTTGGATTTTTTTTTATAATTTTTCGATTACAAATCCAATATGAATAGCAATTGATAATTAGTGATTATTAGTGATCTAGTCGTGAAGAAAATAACATTTGCTAATTTCAAGGGCTATAAGCTTTGTCATTTATGAAAGACAATAACATTTGTTTTTTTAGTGTTTGATTTTGGTATTGATTTAATATTGCCCACCAGTACTTCCTAATTTATCTATCTTATGTCACCCTTAACTTTTTCGTTAACTTCTATTATAAACTTGTTGCTTTCATTTATTATTATATAAACTGGCCTAATAAATTATGAAAATTATATTAGATAAAAAATTATAGGTAGATTTTATTTTCTTCAAAATTTATTAAATTCGTATTTTAATTGATCTTATATGAAATTGTTATCATAGAAAACCTTTGGATTGTGACAATTGTAAGAAGAATCTATTTGAATTTGAGTTTTGTTTATATTAAATTTATTTTTGGACCATGAATAAAAAGACAAACAAAATCTATAAAATTTAGTTAAAACAAAAAGGAGAAAAAAATAAGTGATAAATTTATTTATTTTTTACTGGTTATCAACTGCGCGGCTACATGTGCAACTCTAATATAGCATTAGGTTCAAATGTGTTGATTTTTCACAATTTTCGATTGAATAAGTGAAAAAGTGAAAATTTGAACTCAATTAGATATTTTGAAATAGTTATAGGGCCACAATGATCTTAGTCTTTAGAAATTAGAATAGGGGGCTCCACCCCTCTCCTCCGGACCCACCTTTTTCTTTGGTCATTTGTAGCCAAATCTGTGTGCTCTTTCCTCATTATATTATTATTATTATCATATGATATATCATATATACAACCCTTCTCAACGCTCACTCACTCCAGTCAGACCATATTAACCCCTTCGCTTTTTCTTTGTAGTAGTGTATATTTTCTTTCTGCCCATCGGTAATCCATTTGCTTTCCTTATTTTATCTATCGTTTCCCTTTTTATTCATCGTGAATTTTAGTTTGTTTAATTTCTGATATGACGTATTGATGTTGCTTTTTTTTTTATTGAAATTTTACTTAGGGTTTTCTAGCTAATCAATTTGATTTTACATTAATTTTATTTACGATCTGTTATGTGTTGATGGGATATTGATCAATTATTGACATGAAATTTGATTTATTTTTTGTAGGAGCTATGATTCGGCTGTTCAAAGTAAAGGAAAAGCAGAGAGAGCAAGCTGAAAATGCCAATGGAGGGGCGCCAATCAAGAAGCAAACTGCTGGAGAATTGCGTCTGCATAAGGGTT